>JAOSBK010000009.1:21516524-21538628 GCA_027568895.1 Erythroxylum shatona | reverse complement strand
ATGAAGTAAAGTAGTTTCTAAGTGTTCAAATTCATCCGGAAGGGATGATAACAACATCAAAGCCAAGTCTTCATCTTTGAATTGTACATCTAAATTCAATAGGTCTACTACGAATTGATTAAATAGAGTAATGTGTTCATTCATAGTAGTACCTGATTGGTATTCAAATCGGAACAACCTTTTCTTCATAAGGAGCTTATTCTGACCACTTTTGTCCAGAAACTTTTCCTCTAATGCATTCCACAGTTTGTGCGCAGAAGTCTTGTTTTTGAAAGCATACTTCTACTCTCTAGACAAACATGATCGAATTGTCCCGCATGCCAACCTATTTATGATACTCCAATCCTTATCTTCTACATATTCTGGTTTCTTTTCTTCAATAGCTATGCCAAGGCCTTATTGGAAAAGAGAATCCAAAACCTCACCTTGCCACATCCCAAAATAACCAGTACCATCAAATATTTCCACAGCCAACTTCATACTTGACATTGGAATCCTCTACCATGTGGATGAGGAAGTCGATGTCGCTTGTGTCATATTTGTTATGTCCCTAGTTGTTGGTGAATTTATAGACGCCATTATAGACTCAAATAATAGTGTTCAATATTACAAATATTACAAACAAACTAAAGGATGAACCTTTGGCTCTGATACCAATTGGTAGGAAAATCAAATAATTTTTTTCCTTTAAGGTAAACACCTAGTGAAGTGAACCGATTCGGTAATATCCAGAAAAGACCGTCAAACGGACTCCTAAGACAGCATTACCATTCTACGTAAAATCCCAGAAAAGGATGGAGGGGTCATAAACGGTCCCACTTAAAACCCGACCTCCTAGACAGAAATTATGTGCACGGTGTATTTATCATAACCTAACTCGTGTATATACACAAATAGTAAATACAACAAAATAAATTGAACACAACACTACAAATATACCCGACAAATAATATTGAATACTATAAATGTGGAATAAATAAAAAAGATAAGGAAAGAACATACCTGAAAATTGATAATGGAGTTCGACTAATTGTGTCTGCTCTTCGAGCACCACTTAAGGCAGCTTGCTCTTATTAAGAAGAGAATACTAAATTTGATATATGTACAAATTTTAACTATTTATCAAATTTGGGATGGATGAGAATAAGAGGGGGAGGAGTTCTTTTATAACTTAACAAACTCCTCCCATTCTCATTTCTTCCTAATATGGGATAGAAATTGAGCTACCAAAGTAACAAACATGGTTCTGCAAAATAGCATCTCTAATCATCTGTTGTTTATTAGGTGCATTAACCCTATGAAATTTCATGTAAGAAAATTCATGTAGTTGTCTCACCTAGGGAGAGTCTTTTCTTTCTATTCGATCTACGCCTAATGACAGATTCAAATTCAGGGGCTATCTCTATCTAAATTGGAAGTTGTGTTTTGCCTGGAGATTCATTGCAATTAGTCACCATATTTTCAGCATTACTCCCTACCATATAGCTTGCGTTAGATGCCACCTTCTGTGTTAATTTTTGTGATACTTCATTCTATAGCGTTGTTTATGTTCTGCTCAACCACCTGCACCTTAATGTTGTCCACTTCAACATTAGTGGCTGATACAAAACGATCTTAGACTATTGCAATTTCTTCCTTCGATGTCTTCACTAGGTGTGCATTAAGAGCAGTTGATATGTTTGCATCTGTTTACTAATAATTCCTTATGAAGAAAAGGTTGCTCTGTTTTTAGTCACTTCATCACCTTTTACTAATAATTCCTAATAACCACCTGATTTGAAGTTCGATCCGTTGGTATCCATTTTTGTTGTTTCCCAATCTTCGGTCTCCATGGATATGTTACGCGTAACTGATATTCAATGGGCTCTAGATCCTCGTTCAATCTGGTGATGTTATGTATTTTCAATGCAACAATACAACGCTAGCAGAGAGGAACGTCAACTTGTATTTATTCTTTTACTTAACTGAATTTTTTTGGACATTCTAGAAATTCTGTCAGAGTTTGTTACAAGTTTGTTGGGTCTGTTAACAGGGAAATTCCCTAATTGTTAGCTAGATTCTGTCAGAGTTTATTACAAGTTTTTTGGGTCTGTTAACAGGAATACCCCTAGATTGCTAGCTGTGTAATAGTTATATAAACTACCTATATTCATTATTTAGATAGAGAAAATGAGAAGAGAATAATTTCTGTATTTTTTCATAGCTTCATTTCTTTGCACTTAATTTGGTACCAGAGAACCATAATTGATCCTGATTTTATCTTGTCCTCTCCTCTCCTTTTCTCTGTTTCTTGTGTCATCAATTTCTAATTACTGTCTTCTCTCACACTTACTCTTGTCATGGAAACAACCATCAACTCAATTACATCTCCAGCTGATCCAGCCATAGATGTCTCAAATCTGTTAGAGACCACTTGCTATAACAAAAGATAATCGAAAGTAGCAGAAACCTGCACTAGATTCAAACGCAAAACAACAATAGAATAGGAAGGAAAATGGAAAAGAGATGAAGAAACAATGAAAATGGTATTCCTCAGCTAGACTTTGAGAGCTAGCTAAATCTCCAGAAATCCACCTTTCAGTATATCATAACCGAATGTCTATTCTCTCTCCCATATCAACATTTTATTCCCTTTTCTAACTAACACCCATCTGACTCACTCCCCTCTATGATTTCCCAATTTACCCTCACATATTGCCTGAATTGCTAGACTTGGTATTTCTCCTTTTACTGTATTGTTGCTGGAATCTAAAAAAGAAGGCAGGGGCTGAGAGTATGCAATAGGAACAATAGCTCTCTTAAGTTGGGACACATGGAAGATGTCGTGAATCCTTGCAGTGGTCAGAAGTTGAACTTAATACGCTGCTTCTTCGATCGTGGTTGTAATTGGGTAAGGGCCATAATATCTCGGGCTGAGCTTTTCATTACTCTTGATGACTAGTGATTTGAACCTATAAGGCTGAAACTTTAGATGAACCAAATCTCCCACCTCAAAAGCCATATGTCTTCTCCTGGAAGCAGCATAGATCTTCATCTGCTGCTGAGCTTTCAACAAATTAGACTTCAGTTCATCTAATATTCGATTCCTGTCCACCAATTGTTGATTGATGTCCTCTACTAAAGATCCTTCATCAGTATACTTGAAAAGAGTGGGTGGTTCTCTGCCATATAGCGCCTTGAAGGGAGTCATGACAATCGCACTGCTATAGGTGGTGATAAACCAATACTCCGCGCAACTTAACTGTTTAGGACACTCTTTAGGGTGTTCACTCACAAAACATCTTAAATAAGTCTCCAAACATCTATTTACCACCTCCATTTGACCATCCGTCTGTGGATGATAAGCAAAGCTCATATGCAAGGTATTACCTGATTGTTTGAACATTTCTTGCTAGAAAATGCTCATAAAAAGTCTGTCCCTATCTGACACAATTATCTTGGGGAAACCATGAAGCCTTACTACTTCTCTAATAAAAATTGCAGCGACCTGTTTAGCAGTATAGGGATGTTTGAGGGCTAGAAAATGAATGAATTTTGTTAACCTGTCCATAATGACAAAAATAGTGTCCACTCCCAATGCCTTAGGCAGTCCACTTATAAAATCCATGGATATTTTTTCCCACACTTGAGTAGGAACGGGTAATGGTTGAAGTAGGCCAGCAGGTTTCAAGGCTGAATTTTTATTTTTCTGGCACACATCACAGTACATGATGAACTACTTCACATCAGATTTCATTCCCCTCTAATAGAAAACATTGGCCAGCCTCTTATAAGTTCTAAAAAACCCGAATGCCCTCCTATCGAAGTTGAATGGAACTCCTTGATCAGTTTCTGTATGTGTGGTCCCTCCGCAGGCAATACTAGCCTATTTTCATAGAGAAGTCACGAGCCTACCAACTTAAATGGGGGATTACTATCCGACTGCAATAACAAGTCCTGTATAATGCCTTTTAGCTTAGGATTCTGTTGAACCATATCTTCTAGCTGATTTAGTTCTTCATGATATCCCATGTTTAAAGCCATGCACTCGGATTCAACCCTTATAGACAAAGCATCTATTGCCCTATTTTCCGACCCAGGTTTATAAACTATGTCAAACTTGAACCCCAGCAATTTGGTAACCCATTTCTGCTTCTCTTCCCCTAACAACCGCTGGTCATTAAAGAAATGCAAAATCGTTTGATATATCCGTATGGTAAAGTGCCTGCCCATTAAGTAATGCCTCCATTTTCAGACAACCCACACTATCGCCATCAATTCTCTTTCATAGACAGGTTTCAGCTGGTTTCTAGCTGAGAATCCTTGGCTTAAATAGGCCATTGGTCTGCCCTCCTGCATTAGCATTGCTCCCATTCCAACACCCGAAGCATCTGTCTCAACTATAAATGGTTTGGAAAAATTAGGCAAGGTTAGCACAGGGGTAGTAGTAAACATCTGGTTGAGTGGTTCAAATGCTTTCTGTGCTGTATCAGTCCACTGGAAATTATCTTTGCATAACAGATTCGTGAGAGGCTTTGTTATACTCCCATACCCCTTAACGAACCTCTTATAGTAACCAGATAATCCTAGAAATCCCCTTAATGCTTTAACATCTCTTGGGACAGGTCAATTAACAATAGTTTCATTTTTGTTAGGATCTATAGATACACCTTCTGCAAATATATAATGTCCCAAATTCTCCAATCTAAACTACCCAAAAGTGCATTTCTTCAGGTTGGCTACTAAATGGTTATCAATCAGTATTTGCAGGACTGTTCGGAGATGAACTAAATGATCCTTTAAACTCCCACTATAAACCAGTATGTCATCCAAGAAAACTAAAATAAATTTTCTAAGATGAGGCCTGAATAACTCATACATGAGGGATTGAAAAGTAGCAGGGACTTTCATGAGTCTAAAGGGCATTACCATGAATTCGTAGTGTCCCTCGTAGGTTCGGAAAGCTGTCTTGGCTATATCTTCCTCTTTCACTCTGATTTGATGATACCCCGACTTTAAATCAATCTTAAAAAAGATTTTGGATCCTCTTAATTCATAGAAAATCTCATCAATACAAGGGATTGGATACTTATCGGGTACTGTCAACTTGTTCAAAGCTCTATAATCTACACACAACCTCCACCCACCATCTTTCTTCCTTACTAACAATACTGGGCTGGAATAAAGGCTAGTGCAAGGCCTTATAATCCCAGACTCTAACATTTCCCTTACCAATTTCTCAATTTTGTTTTTTTGGTAATAGGGATACCTATAGGGTCTGACATTAGGTGGTTTAGAACCAGGTTTCAGCTGAATGGCATGGTCAGTGGCTCAGTTGGGTGGTAACTTTGTAACAGGCTCAAAAACCCTTCCAAACTCCTGCAGTAAGCTACCAATTTCCTCCATGACGATGGGATCTGAATAGCATTGATTCTGTAGCTTATCTAACCTTGTCATCTCCCTTTCGACCTCCACTATTTCCCCATTCAACACCTCCTATCCCTTATATTTAAGAATGAAACCTTCTAGCCCTTGTTGTAAAAGTTTGACAACAGTTTTGAGGGAAGCTATAGTTGCCCTCAGCACAGTCTCCCTATATAGCTTAATTTTCTGTCCATCAAGCCTAAACTTCATAATTTATTTTTTCCAGTTTAGTAGAATATCTCCTAACGTCTCCAGCCATGCAACACCCAAAATGACATCAACACTCTGCATATCAAACGAAAAAAAATCTTGTCTCAACACTATCCCTTGTATATTTAGCTCTACCCCCTTACAAACTCCAACACTCTGCACCCAATAGTCGTTGCCTAGTCTAACCTTGAAGGGTTTCATGTTACTAACATCCATCTTCATTTCTTCTACTAATCCCCTTCTGGTGAAGTTATGCGATGCTCTGCTATCCACCAGAATTATTACCTCTATTTCGGTGATTTTCCCTCTTAGTTTTAGGATTTGTGGCCCAACAATACGATAAGGCTGATAACTCTAATTCAGTTAAGGGTTAGGTAGGATCCTCTGGCACATTCGGGTGAAGACATAATACCTAGTTAACGAGCTCAACTTCTTCCTCTTGTAGCTCCGTAGGTTGTTCTTCATCAGCTAAGCGTATGTGAAATTGTTTCTCCCTGCACACATGTCCTAGCGAGTACTTGGCGTCGCATCTATAACAAATGCCCTGTTGTCTCTTACCCTGCATCTCTTCCGCTATAAGACATTTGAAAGGTTAGGAGTGCTCTCATCGAAACAACCTTTGTCCCTCATTGCTTTGATTAGCCCCCTACTTCTCCGACGATCTGGCCTGAATCGGTACATTTCTGGTGTTTAGACTTACTGCTGGAGTCGAGATCTTTCCTCCTTCGAGCGAGCTACAATTAGGGTTCTAGGGGATGGGAGTCGGGTTGGGATTATTTGCTAAGACCCCCTTCGTGCCCCAGTTACTTGAGTCTGGCACTCCCGAACCTCTATAAGCCTTTAGTGATCTGATGGTCCTTGTTGGCTGATCTAATAGGGCTCAATTTTAGCGTTTAGTCATCTAGGCTAACTCCATTAGTTGAACCAAGGAATCCGTCTGGGCCATCTGAAGCTCGACCCTAATGTCCTCCTTCAATCCATTCATAAGCATCGTCGTCACCACCTCCACTGGCACATCCCTTAACATTGATGCTACGACTTCAAATTTCTGTGTGTATTTAGTTACCGTCCCTGTTTGCCGTTTCTTTAACAACTCTGCTAATGGGTTTCCCAGTTGTGTGTTGCCAAACCTTTGGATTACAACTCTCTTAAATGTCTCCCACTCGGCCATTGGTGACCAGTTTTGTCTCCACTAATACCAACTTACGACATCTCCCTCTATGCAAACTGCCACCGCCTGCAACTACCAGTCCTGCGACATCCCATTAAGCTCGAAATATCGCTCTACCTGAAAGGCCCATCCAAAAGGATCCTCTCCATAAAACAGAGGGATTTCAAGCTTCCGATGATTTTTCTCCATTCTTATCTATTCGGTTTGAGTCAAGGTCTCTTCTTCAAATTTTTGTTTTGATATCTCTTCTACTGCCTCGGTTACCTCCTTATCATTCCCTTTGTTCTCGATTCTCCTTAAAATTTCGAAAATGGAGGAAATGTCTCCTGTCATCTTATCATACTTGGTCTCTACTCCAGCAAGATCCTCAACATTTCTTTTTCTACATTATCGATTCTAGCCTCCATCCTTGTTGATACCATTCCCAATCACAAGCCTGCTCTGATACCAATTTGTTAGAGACCACCTGCTCTAACAAAAGATAACCGAAAGTAGCAGAAACCTGCACTAGATTCAGACACAAAGAATCAATAAAATAGGAAGGAAAATGGAAAAGAGATGAAGAAACAATGAAAATGGTATTCCTCAGCTAGACTTTGAGAGCTAGCTAAATCTCCATAAATCCACCTTTCAGTATATCATAACCAAATGTCTATTCTCTCTCCCATAACAACATTTTATTCCCCTTTCTAACTAACACCCACTTGACTCACTCCCCTCTATGATTCCCCAATTTACCCTCACATATTGCCTGAATTGCTAGACTTGGTATTTGTCCTCTTACTGTATTATTGCTAGAATCTCATCTCAACAAAATCCTTTCTATCTAAATTATGCAGACAATCCTGGAGCTTTACTTGTGTTAAAAGCTTTTGATGGAATAGGTTTTGGCATCTAGAAAAGAGCTATTATTTTAGCTCTCTCGACTAAGAACAAACTAGGATTTGTAAATGGAGATGATGTGAAGCCTGATTCAGATTCATCTCTCCTCAATAACTAGAATAGATGTAATTCAATGGTCATAAGCTGGCTATTAAACTCTATGAGAAAGGAAATTGCTAAGAGTGTATTATATTTCAGCAGTTAACACTTTTTGGCTCTACCCCATAAATTCTCCAGTAATAGTTCTTTCACACCAATGAGAATATCTATATAGTAACGATATTTAATTATGAATATTAGTTTATTAGTTGACCCTGTTAGTCTGTTCTTGCAAGAAGAGTAGGGGCATAATTTTTCAGCCTGTTAATTGAAATAAGATTTCCCCCTGCTCGTGAAGTATGGTTTGAATTAATTAAACGATATGAGCAGTCCAATGGAGCTATGATTTATCACATCCAGAAGGATCTGTATTCAACTTCACAAGTAGCTGATAGCGTCTAACCTTAATTTACTAAGATGAAACATATTTGGGACGAATATAAACTGCTTATTGAAATTCCTATTTATCCTTGTGCTGTTGTAAGTGTCATGGAAAAAATACAAGAAGATCATAAAGTCATTCAACTTCGCATGGGGCTTAGTAATTCCTATGGTGTGATTAGAGGTCAGATATTGATGATGCAACCTATTCCTAACATTGCTTTTATGTACACAATTCTTATTCATGAAGAAAAATAAAGGGAGATCTTTTCTTTTGCTTAATTCATTTAAGAGTCTTTAACCATGAATGTAATTTCTGCTGATTATAATTATGGTACTAAACAAGGAAATAATGGAAAGGATAATAGGTTAATTCCTAACATAATTTGCAATTACTGTAGAAAGCCTGGACAATGTGAAAGCTTAATACTACCGAATTAATGGCTTTGCTTTATATTTTAAGTTCACCAAACCCAAACGCTTCAATTTAGCTAATTCAGTCAATATTCAATATGTATATATATATGTATATATGTATATACATATACATGTATATGTATATGTATATACATATACATGTATATGTATATACATATACATGTATATGTATATACATATACATATATATATATACATATATTAGTTTTGGCATCTTAATTGGACATATAAAATATTAATTGTAGTGGGTTTCAAAATGATGTGGTTCTCACAATTGTAGTTATGAAAGAATTCTACACTATATTGAAGTATATTGTCATGTTGCTAATTGAAGTGTTTTACAGCTAGACATATTGGTAATTGAATTGTGTTATTGTTGGATCATGTGGATTTTGCTAGTAGAAGAAAAATAAAGGGAAGTGGTTATTGCGTGGTTAAATTTGAAGTAGTAGCAACGTGGTTGAAGTTGGACTCTTATTGCTTAAGTGTGTCTGTGTTGTGCACGTCTCCTATCAATAGCCAAAGTGAATCTCTTATGAGGGTGGAACAATAGCTATGGTTCTGTGCGTTAATCATTTTTTTGGGAAATACACAACTACACGTGCATGTCTTCAAGGATTGCAAATATCGTGGGTTGATTTTTCAAAATTTTTTATCTGAGGCTGTGCATGTTTTCTGAGTGATAAACACTGTGGGTTAGCTTCTATTTTCCAAACTAGGTCTTCTGGGTTTGTGCGTGAAATATACATGGTGTGTGGAGTTTCCCATATGATTTAACTGGAGTTGTTGAAGCTAGGATGAATCAGTTCAATTGGTGGATAGATTTTCATATGTATTTCGAGAAGCTAAAATTATAGGGAAATCTTTCTTTTATCTCAAGTATATTATTGTTCAATTTTTTGTTGATTAAGTACTTGAGTTACGCTTATTAATTGTCATTTAAGTAAAAGTAGTTTAGAAAAATCCTTTAACGGGGTTAACACGAGTCGATATGTGTGAAAATCTTTCACGGGAAGTGAGGCTGAAAGATAGTTACAAGGATTGAGCGGTATTGCTTCGGTGTAACGTTATGTAAATCTATTGCACTTTCTTGAAAGTATTAATCTGGGTGAGGGCCCTGCAAATGTAGGGAAGATGTACCGAACCGCGTTACCAAATTTTTGGTGTTTTTCATTATTTCATCTTGATCATTTTTATTTTTCGTTTATGCTAGAGACATCTATGAAAAATTGGAAAGTTACAAAACAATTATCACCTTCAAATTTTCAATTGGTAAAGAGTAAGGTCACCGATTCAGAACTTGGTAGCAAGTTAGTGCAGATCCTAGTTTTGCGGATTCGGTTACAAAAGAGGGTACATCAATCACCAGACCACCACTATTGGATGGATATAACTATCCTACATGAAAATCATGGATGAAAGTCTTCATTCAAGCTTAGGGAATGAAAGCTTGGCATTCGGTAGTACATGGTTGGACACATCCAATGATCACTGATGATAAAGGAGAGGCAGTGCAAAAAGATCCATCTGAATAGACAAGATTCAAAGAAGAAAGTGCACTTGGAAATTCACAAGCGATACATGTGATATTTATTGTTGTTGATGATGGACGCTTCTTAATGATATCAACCTGTGAATCGGCTAAAGAAGTATGGGATGCTTTGCAAATTGTTCATGAAGGGTCTAAATATGTGATAGCATCGAAACTACGAATGTTAGCTCTAAGGTTTGAAGAATTGAAGATGGATGAAAATGAGACTATTGGAGACTCTTACTAAAGATTGCAAGATATAGCAAATCAGGCATACCAACTAGGAAAGAAATATTAAAATATGAAACTAGTTAAGAAAACATTGAGATCACTACTTGTGTGATTTATTCCAAAAATTAAAGCAATAAAGGAGGCCCACGACATTGATAATCTGTCATTGGAAAAAGTTATTGGAATTCTTACAAATTTTGAAATGAATCTTTTAAGAGGTAAGTAAGAAATAAGCAAAAGATTGACACTACAGGTGGAAACTAGAAAACATACCCAACTTTAGACAATATAGTGGGAGTTCATCGAATAACAATTTAAAACAACAAGTCAAAACACAAAAGGGTGAAAGGAAGGTAAGAAGAATCCAATGTCACGAATGTCAAGGTTTTGGACACATTCAAGCCGAATGTGCTAATACTTTGAAGAATAGAAAAGGAAAATCTTTCATGAGCACTTAGGGTGAGAATGATTCCAAGAGTGAATATGGTAGTGAAGAAGAAATTGCTAATGGTGCTGCATTAGTTGCCTTATATAGCAAAAGTCCAGTTACTTGCTTAATAGTAACTGAAGTTGGAAAAGGGGAAATTTAGAAAATTTCGAGGACAACTCAACTTAAGACCTAATATCAAATTATGACAGTGATGGAAGCGGCGTAGATGATAAAAAGGGGAATATTTATGAGGATTAAAAATCTATGTATGACAATGGGTGAAACATATAGAAAGAATGAAAGATTGAAGGAAGAGAATCTCTCCATGAAGAACATTATATAAGAGTTAGAAATGAAATTGATATTGACATCAGATGAGCTTAGTGATGCTAGAATGAAATTGATAAGTATTGAAAAGGGATTGAGAATGTTGAATGGAGGCACATAAAAATTAGAAAACTTGATAGAAATTGGTAAGGTTAAAGGGGATCTTAAAGGCATCAGCTATAATGGTGAGTGCTCTAAAGTGAACGAGGAGGAAAATGATATGTCCAGATCAGTCCAAGAAGTAGAAGCATTGAAAAAGAACCAAAGATTTGTACCTACATGTCATTTTTGTGGTGTTATTGGGCATATAAGGCCAAGATGTTATCAGTTATTACTTTAGATGCTACTTCAAAGAAGCCAAAGTCAAAAAATTATACGTCCTTCACAAAAATTTCAACATCAGCTCTCAGTACTGAAATCTACTTGGGTAAAAAAGAGTGAATTGCAAGCTCTCATAGTTCTTACATCAATAAAGGAAACTTTGCAACATAGTTGGTACTTTAATAGTGGATGCTCATGTCACATGACATAGGAAATGAATTATTTAATTGATTATCAGAATTGTATGGTAGAGGAACATTATGCATGGATGGTTTGCCTCCTCTCAAGAATGTGCTCCATGTCGATGGATTAAAAGCAAATTTGGTAAATATAAGCCAACTTTGTGATGATGGTTTGTTAGTTAAATTTACAAGTGACGAATGCAGAGTACTTATTGGACAAATATAATGTATTATGAGTGGCAAGCGATTAGTCGATAATTGCTACATGTTGCAAGTCATGACTACTTGTAAGTTAGCCTCTCATGATAATAACATTGATTTATGGCATCAAAGGCTTGGGCATGTAAATTTTGATATCATCAGCAAATTGACACAATTGGAAGCTGTGAAGGGTCTAGCCAAAATGAACAAAGAAGGAAAATCAATTTGCAGTGTGTGCCAAATGGGAAAATAGTTCAGAGTTCCATATAAAAAGGTTAGACATGTTACCTCATCTCACTTGCTTGAATTAATTCATATGGATTTGGCTAATCCATCACAACATGATAGCATTGGTGGAATGAGATATTTTCTAACTTGTGTTGATGATTATTTGAGATATACTTGGGTATCATTTTTGAAAGAAAAATCAGATGTTTTCAAGGCTTTTAGAAGCCTATGTGTGCAGATCATGAATATGAAAATTATGACTATATTGAGAATTCGATCGGATTATAGAAGGGAATTTGATAATACAAGCTTTAATGAATTTTGTGGTGAGTATGAAATCATACAAGAATTTTCATCACCTAAAACTCCACAACAAAATGGAGTTGCCGAAAGGAAAAATATAACATTTCAAGAAATGGCTAAATTTGTTTTAAACGGAAGTAAATTGTCTATTCAATTTTAGGCTGAAGCAGTTAATATAGCATGCTATATATGTAACAGAGTGTATCTTCGAAGCATCTTGAATAAGACATCCTGTGAACTTTGAAAGGGAAAGAAACCAGATGTAAGTTACTTTCATATTTTTGGAATTAAGTGCTGAATTCTTAGAGATTAGGAACAGCTCTAAAAATTTCAGAGCAAAAGTGATGAAGGAATTTTCATTGGCTATTTAACTCACAGTAAAGCTTACTGAGAGTATAATCAAAGAACCAAGAAACTGTTAGAGTCCATAAATGCTATGATAGATGATGTATCCTTGTTGAAGGGTCAAGTGGCAGAAGAAAATCAACATAACCAACCCTCTGAACTAGCTTAAACAAGCAACAAGATAAGATTGAAGAATTGCCCAGATCTGTAGTTAGTTGCTGTTGAGAAAGTAACTGCATGAACTAAAGAACTTTCAGTTACTTCAGATGATGAATTAACCAAAACACTGGAAGTGAAAATTATTCCTTGAAAAGCCTAGGACTTAAAAGAAGCTGATTTGAACCAAGATTCTCCATGTCGAGTTTAAAGAAATCATCCAGTAGAGAACTTCATTGGAGATGTTAACGAAAGAAGAAAAACAAGAGAAAAAAGGGTTAATTATCGAGAACTTATAGGATACTTGTGCTACACATCTTCATTCAGGCCAAAGAATGTTAAAGAAGCTCTACAATATGAGGTCTAGACAACAGCTATGCAAGATGAATTGATTCAATTTGCACATAATGATGTATGGGAATTAGTGCTAAGATCATTAGATACTAATTTAATTGGAACAAAATGGATGTTTCAGAATAAAACAGATGAATAGGGTAATGTCACCAGAAATAAAGCAAGGTTAGTAGCTCAGGGATGCTCTCAGGGGGAAGGAATGGACTTCGACAAAACTTTTACACTGGTGGCATGACTTGAATCTATCTGACTATTATTGGGTATAGCATGTGTGAAGGGGCTTAAGCTTTATTAGATGGATGTAAAGAGCGCCTTTTTTTATAGGTTTATACAGGAAGAAGTGTAAGTTGAGCAACCGAAAGGATTTATTAATTCAACCTATATAGATCACGTCTATAAGCTACAAAAGCTCTTTACGGTCTGAAACAAGCACTAAAGGCTTGGTATAAAAGACTCACATAGTATCTTATTAAGAAAGGATATAAACAAGGTAGTGTTGACAAAGCTTTATTTATTAAAATGTTTAAATATGATTTTGTGATGGCTCAGATCTTTATTGATCATATTGTGTTTGGTGCTACACATCCAGGGATGGTAGATGAATTTATCAAGTTAATGACATCTGAATTTGAAATGAGTATGGTAGGTAAGCTGAATTTCTTTTTGGGTTTGCAAGTTAAACAAGCAAAGCAAGGAATTTTTATATCGCAAACCGAATATTCCAACAGAATAATAAAGAAGTTTGGTCTTGAGAATGCTAGACATGTAACAACACCTATTGGTGTCTCAACGAAACTAAACAACGATGAGAATGGGAAAGAACAAAGAGAAGATATTATCCTCGATTTCTGACAAAAAGACATCTGCTCCAACACAACATTCAAGTTGATTAATGATTTATTTGACACCTGGTAGGAGTTTCACTAGGCTGGATCATCTTTTGCAACTCCTATTGACATTCCTGACACTACCTCCATTTGGGATACAGCAGATCCAAATTATGATGTTACACAAGTCATATTGCCTATGGTTGAAGAGTTTGCTTTGAATTTTGATGAAACTCCCATAACATCTGTTCTACCAACTTCGCCTCTTACGGCTCCTCTGAAGCGTACAAAGAGGCGATGTCAAAAAATAGTTCGCCCACCTCAACGTAATTCTTCTGTCCGCCTAATAGTGGATGATGTCATTTCCTTCAAGTTCTACTCTTCTACATCTGAACAGAAATGGACGACTCTCAATACTGTTGGTTTTGTTTTTGATCGTCCAATCAATTTAGAGGAGTTTCACCAACATGTTCTGCACACTTTACTATCAGAACACTCTTTATTGCAAGCTTCACTACTTCTGAAGCATTATGACTCTAATCTGGTAAAGGAATTTTACTGCAACTTATCTTGTGACATTTTGAATGTGGATGCTATGACTTATGGAGTAGTATATGTGCAGGGTCGAGTAGTTCATTTTGATGTTGCTCATTTAAATCTGCTTATGGGATTTGATAAGTTGATTGGTGATCTTCTTTATGATGATGATTGGACTATATCAAATGATTTAATTGCTACGGTATTAACTAGTGGTAAATTGACTGCATGGCCATCTAGCTCTGTTCTTCACTCTTCTATGCTGATTCAAAAATATTTTGTGCCTTTTAAATTAATTGTGGCCAACTGGATGCTGAGCACACAAGTTATTTTTGTCTACTTGGCACAGGCTAAATTAATTTATGCGATTAGTACCGGAGTGAGATTCAATCTTGGCTGTCTCTTGATTGAAGCTATGTTGGCTATTGAGAGTAAGCCACATTCTATGTTATGTTTTCCATGCTTGATCTCATAGTTGTTATATGTCAATGAAGTTCCCATGATTGAGTTGAGCATACCTAAGTTGGTGGCTTTGATGAATATCTCTCCACGTATTTTTTGGCAACTATGGGTTGTAGATTTTCCATATACAACTTCGTGTCCCTCAGATGTCACGGAGACAACTTCTATTAATCCTCATATAGCTCCCTTTACTGAATTGTGAGGATTTTGCTGATAGAAAAAAATAAAAGGAAGTGGTAGTTGCGTGTTTCAATTTGATGTGGTAGTTGCGTGTTTGAACTTGGACTCTTCTTGCTTGAGTGTCTCTGAGTCGTGGATGTCTCCTATCAGTAGCTGAAGTGAATCTCTTGTAAGGGTGGAAAAATAGCTATGGTTGTGTGCAATAATTGTTTTTTAGGGAATACATAGTTGCGCGTACATGTCTTCAGGGATTGCAAACACAGTGGGTTAATTTTTCATATTTTTTTATCTGAGGTTGTGCATGTGTTCAAAGTGATAAACACTGTGGGTTAGCTTCGATTTTCCAGACTGGGTCTTTTGGGTTTGTGCGTGAAATATATATGGTGTATGGAGTTTCCTATATGGTTTAACTGGATTTGTTGAAGCTGGGATGAATTAGTTCAACTGGTGGACATATTTTCAAATGTATTTCGAGAAGTTGAAACAATGGGGAAGTCTTTATTTTATCTCAAGTATATTATTGTTCAGTCCTTTGTTGATTAAGTACTTGAGTTATGTTTAGTAATTGTCATTTAAGTAAAAGTAGTTTAGAAAAATCCTTTAACGGGGTTAACACGAGTCGGTATATGCGAAAATATTTCACAGGAAGTGAGGTTGAGAGATAGTTACAAAGATTGAGCGGTGTTGCTTCAGTGTGACCTTGTATAAATCTATTGCACATTCTTGAAAGTATTAATTTGGGTGAGGGCCCTGTATACGTAGGCAAGGTGTGCCGAATTGCATTACCAAATTTTCGGTGTTTTTCATAATTTCATCTTGATCGTTTTTATTTTTCATTTATGTTAGAGACATCAATGAAAAATTGGAAAGTTGTGAAACAATTATCATCTTCAGTTTTCACTTATAAAGGTGCTTCTCAAGCCCAAACAGATCCTAGCAATGTTGCTGCAGCTCAAATCACTCAAGAACAATTTAATCAACTCATCTCACTCCTAAACTAACACAAAATTAATGATCAATCTACTAGTATTTCCCCAAGGAAACTTTCTATTGCTTCTGGTTCATCCAATTTCATAGGTAGCTATAGTGATAAATTAACAATAATGTCTGTTTGTGCTGTAAGCTCTTGTAGTTCAATTTCTGAACCTGATCATTTATATCCTTATGGATACTTGACTTTAGTGCATCTGATCATATGTGTTCTAATAAGACCTTGTTTTCTTCTCTTAATCAACTCCCAAATTCTTATTCCATAAACTTGCCTAATGGTTTCAATATTCCAATACTAGCTATAGGACAAGTCAAACTCGATGACCACATCATTCTTTCTCATGTGCTGTTTGTTCCTTCATTTAAATATAATCTCATTTTGATAAGTAAACTTTTCACTCAATTTAATTGTACCATCCTTTTCCACACAAACTATTGTCTTTTGCAGGCTCCTTCACTTAAGAGGCCAATTCCCCTTTGTAAGAAGAATGGTGGTTTACACATTCTGCATCATGAAAAAGACAACAGATTAACCACAAACTCTCCTTCTTTAGCTGATAATGTCTTATACTTTGATTGTAATAACTTTGAATTCTTTCTTAGTTGCACTAGTTCTTCATCTGCTAATGTACATCTTTGCCATGGTAGACTTGGCCATTTACCCGTAAATAAACTGAACCTTTTTTCAGTTATACCACATACATTTAGTGATATTATACTGTGTCTCATCTGTTCACAAGCCAAGCAACAAAGATTACCATTTCCCAATAGCTCAATCAAAATTGCAGAACCATTGATATTATTCATATGGATATTTGGGACCTTACAGATATTGTACTCATAATGGTTTTCATTATTTCATGACCATAGTGGACTATTATAACAGAAATATATGGGTTCATCTTTTGTCTTATAAAAGTAGTGGTTTCACAATTATCAAGTCCTTTGTATCCTTTGTTCAAACTCAGCTTCACAAGACCATAAAAATATTGAGAATTGATAATACTCCAGAATTGTGTAATAGTAGAGATGGAAAAGAATATTTAGCTTCCATGGGATTAGTCATCACAAAACCACACCCTATACTCCACAACAAAATGAAATAGTTGAGCATAAACACAGACACATATTAGAGGTTTCTAGAGCTCTTCTTTTTCAATTAGGATTATCTATCTCTTACTGAGGGGAATGTGTTCTCACTAAAGTTTACTTAATTAATAGAATGCCAACTCAAGTTCTTAATGGATTCAATCCATTTGAAAGATTGTTTAAATCCAAACCTCCTACGAATCACCTTAGAAAATTCGGCTGCTTGTGCTATGTATCCACTAATGGTAAGGAAAGAGACAAATTTAAGCCAAAAGCAATTCCATGAATTTTTATTGGTTATCCATTTGGTCGAAAAGCATACAAGGTCCTCTATCTTTCTACCAAACAAATCATCATTTCCAGAGACATACACTTTTACGAACATATTTTTCCTTTACAAAAATCTTCATCTCCTATTATAACTACTTCTAATATTCCTTTACCTAACATAATAATTGATAATTATCCTTTACATTCTTCTTCACACATTTCTGATTCTCTATCATCGTTTTTACCTTATATACCGCCACAAAATGTTTCCTCTTCTAACTGGCCCATTTGATCTCCACCACCATAGCAATCTTCATCTTCTTCTCTTCGTCATCCTTCAGTTCGTTCCTCTTCAGTTTCCCATCGTGATATTCCTTTAAGAAGAACTACTAAACAAGTGAAATTCCCTTCCTATTTGCAAGGTTTTGTGTGCAATTATGCATTTTTCTCTGACCCTTTTTATTCTTACCATCACAGTCTCACCAGTACATATACAGGGCACCTTTGTTCAAGTGTTTGTGGAGTTGCGGATAGATCAATTTTGTAGGACTCTGAGCCACTTCATTATCATCAAGCTGCTGGACATCCTCTTTGAGAAGAGACAAGATCTTTCAGCCTTCAACGGTAACAACACATATGAACTTGTCAAGCTTCCTAAAGGCAAAAGACCCATTAGCTGTAAGTGGATGTTTAAAATCAAACATAAATCAGATGGGATAGTTGAGTGTTACAAAGGCAGGTTTGTGGCGAAAGGCTTGACACAAAAATATGGTGAGGATTACTATGAAACCTTTTCTCCAGTTGTTAAGTTCAACATTATTCGTAGCATTGTTGCTATAGCTGTCAACCAACATTGGGACTTTCACCAATTTAATGTTAATATTGCTTTCTTACATGGGGATTTACATGATGATGTTTACATGAAAGTTCCTCTAAGACTCTGTATTTCTAACCCCTCCTTAATATGCAAGCTTAAGAAGTCCTTATACGGTTTAAAGCAAGTTTCCCATCAGTGGTACTCCAAACTATCAGATGCTCTTCAAATCAGAGGTTACTTTCACTCTCCCAACGATTATTTTGCAGTGTATGTTGATGACATTCTAGTCATTGGGAACAATAAATACTAAGATTTTCAGCTTAAAGACATTTCTTGATACTCAAAATTAAAATAAAAAATTTTGGTTCCCTTAGCTATTTTCTGGGTTTAGAATTTGTTAAAGTTTCAGATGCGGTTATGATCAATCAAAGTAAGTTCTTCAGAGACCTATTGGAAGCTCATTCTATTTCATAATATAAACCAGTTACTGCTTCATTGCCTCATAACTTAAAGTTGCTGCCACAGATGGAGAATACTTTGCCTGATGCTAGCATCTATAGGCAATTGATTCAAAAGTTAAAATTTCTTCTTCACACTCATCCTAACTTAGCATTCTCAATGTAATATCTTAGTCAATTCAACCAATAAACTGCACAATCTCATCTACAAGCTGCTATCCATATATTACGATATTTATTTGGAACTTCCACTAAAGGTTTATTGTTCAATGATAATAATAATTTTGATTTGGTTGCATATTGTGATTATGACTAGGCCGTATGTCCAATTACTTGACGATCTGTGAGTGGTTATGCTATCACTTTAGGAGGATCCCCCATATATTGGAAATATAAGAAAGAAGGGATGATTTCCTTATCATCAGCTGAAGCTGAATGCAAATCCCTTCGAAGGGTCACCGTTGAGTTGTCATGGCTTAGTCATTTATTAAACAACTTGATGTTTTCAACATCACTTCCATTCTTGTAAAATCTGATAATATGGCTGCTGTCTACATTGTGAGAATTCTAATCTTTCATGAAAGGACCAAGCACATCAAAATTGATGCCCATTATGTCCGGGAATGACTTCAAAATGGCCTCACCAATATTTCCCATGTTCCTTCTTCTCAACAACTTGCTGATGTTTTTAACCAAATCTTTACCTGGTCTTATGCATATTCAAGTGGTTTCAAAGCTTGGACTCTTGCCTCCACCTCCAGCTTGAAGGGTGTGTTATGTATTATCAACGTAACAATACAACACTAGCAAAGAGGAACATCATCTTGTATTTGTTCTTTTACTTGATTGAATTTATGGACATTCTCCAAATTTTGTCAGAGTTTATAACAAGTTTGTTGCGACTGTTAACAGGGACATTCCTTGATTGCTAGTTGTATTTTGTCAGAGTTTGTTACAAGTTTGCTGGGTCTGTTAACAGGGATATTCCTTGATTGCTAGCTGTGTAATAGTTATATAAACTACCTTGTATTCATTGTTCAGATAGAGAAAATAAGAAGAGAATAATCTCTGTTTTTTTTTCATACTTCACTTCTTTCCACTTAATAGATGAATGGGATAATATTTGGTAAATCAGTCAAAGACATCACTATGACACATACTCTAGCATAATTGACATGCTTTGTTTCAGTCGTTGCTTGATCAATCGCTATTGGATGTCCAACAAAACTTGCAAGATAGCTTAACCCTCTCGTTGTCCAATATTCAAGCAGAACGTTATGTAAACTTAACCATATCGGTACGTTTTCTAATTTCAAATATTCCAATTTGAGTCTAGGTGTCCAAACCTATACAGCCAATTGCTTTGGTTGTAGTTTAGTGATAATTATTTAAAAGGCATTCTTTATCTTGTAATTGTTTAGATGTATATGATAAAGTCTATGGGACAATTGTACATTGTAAATGAAATTATAATAATATTATAATTATGAGATTCATATTACATTTATGTATTATTCCTAAATATTCCTAATCATTGTTCTATTAAGATTGGATATTAATAGAATGAAAAAAGACTAGCACACATTTTATTTTTCCTTATGAAGGAAGTAATCGATCTTATAGGCTAAAGTATAAAGATACTTAAACAAATGTGTGGGTACTTGTTAAAGAACAAGTTTACTGAGTAGACCCGATATGAGAAATCCATTTAGAACATTACTTGTATGTCTATGGAATTCTCATTGTAATGATTGTATAAGTGATCCTTTGACTTGAGGTTATCAAAGTTATCTTGTATGGGGATTGCCATGTTTTAATACTACTCGTGATCTATTTTATCAAAGGTCATTTAAACAGTAGTCATTGGATATAGCATGAACTATATGGAGATAGTTGAATGATGAAGTTAGGATTCATCATCTTAAAGTAATTAGGGAGAATGTTTCGTTGTTCTTGATTAATATTGATTTAGGAAATCCTTAGCTTAAGGTGGAATGATATTTTGTAAACAGTTTACAAATCTCATTAATTAAATTAATAGCTAATGGCAGAGAACTAATATAATTGGACTAAAAATAGAGTGTACATTAATTCCATGCTCTATGTCTAATTGGAACATTGGTTGATAAAGGGATTAAATTATATGGAAAAATCATGCACGGAAAGGTTAGTCAAAACCACTTTGACATTCCTAAATATTTAGGTGGTCATGATGCTTTACTAGAGGATAATCTTGATCGATGATTATAAATTGTTTAATTGGAGAATTAAAGATAAATTAAAAGGAGTTTTAATTTATCTAATTCTAATTATGAATTAGAATTATAATTTATAATCATTGCCAACATATTAGAGAACATAATGAGTCTCACATATAGAATGGGTTAGAGAGAGCAAAGTTGATTTAATCAAGTTGGACTTGATTATAAAGTTTGAAAAAAACTTTATGATTAAATATGAGATATTTAATAAATAAGGATCAATATAAGATATTGAATCTTACTTGAGCATAATTAGCATTTAATTAGAATTATTTGTAATTCGAATTAATGTTTAATTGAAATTAGTATTTAATTTCAATTAAATTGCTAAAATGTCTAAAACTTATTATAAATAGGCTTGAGCACTATGGAGCTAGCACTTCATGCTTAACTCTCTCTGTAAAAGTTATAGAGTTCTCTTAACCTGTTATGTGGATACCGTTAGAGGTCGGACACTTGTGCGGCTACAGTGGTTGAGACGGATCAGTTTTAGAAACAGTTCGAGAGATACATCAAGATAAAGATTAAGCTTTTGAATAAGGTATGATTAAATTTCACTTTATTATGATTCGTGTTAATCATTTTATAGAATTAAATAGATCTTGGTTTTTGGGAAATAAAAAATCATGAAAAAGTTTCGTGATTGCCGAGTGACTGGTTAATTTATGGGTTTATGGTTACCTTTGGAGGTTGTGTAATTGACGTGAAGTTTGAGGTTTGCTAATTGTGGTTTGCAACGGCTTCTCCAATAAGCTACCATGTTGCTGCTAGAGATATGTGTAGACAATATCTACAAGCTACTTGTTATAGCAGCCTACGATAGACTTGAAGATGCTATTGGCTTGAAGGAGACTACTAATGAGAGAAAGTGTAGAAAAAAGAAGAATCTGTTGAATTGTATATATTCAATTCTAAGAAGTAATTGTTAGACCCCGAACTTTTATTGAAATTTGGAAGTATAAATTGACATTAAATTAGGAATTTGTGGTAAATTATTCATGTGACCTTTCTTTGTAAATT
>JAOSBK010000009.1:21491590-21505570 GCA_027568895.1 Erythroxylum shatona | reverse complement strand
TAGTAGATTGATTGTGTATATGATAGAATGTATGAGAAAGTATGTGTGTGTGTGTGAATCGAATTATGTATAGATGTCGGGATCGGGTCCGAATTTCTGGGAGCTCGCCGCGGCGAGCTAGTCCTTCGCCGCGGCGCAGCCCATTGGTGACCGCCGCGGTGGGAGGCCGCCTCTTTTTCTTTCCACTGCTGTTTTCCTTCTGATTGGAATGTTTTTGAACCTTCCTTCGCGCTCCCCTACCCGGCGCCCCCGAGGAGCCACCTCGGAATAGGGATCCGGGACCCGGGCCCAACAAGGATTCAACTCAATAAGTTAGTCGTTATTCGAACTTTTTGAATGCATTAAGTGCATACAATTCCTGAAATTGAACAATAAGAAGGATTCAAAATTAATTAATGGAAGAAAACTTCAAGTAATAAATGAAAAGCAAAACAATAATTAGAATTATTGGTTGCAAAAAGAATTTACGTCCCTTGCAACGGCACCAAAAACTTGGTCAACAAAATCTGGAAGTGCACAGAATTGTTCCTAGTACCTACACATTAAGTGTTCCAAGGTCTTCTCCTACAAGGATTAAATCATTCACCGCCAAATTAATTTTAACTACTTGGATGAAATCAACAATAAATTTTAAAAGATGATTGGAGTTTAGTAAATAGTGAGTTGTAAATACTAAAAAAATAGCAACTAAGGATAAATTTATGAATTGAAATTAGGGCGTGGGGTTCACCAACTCAAAAGATTGATTCATAAATTATGAAATTCATTGAATGTTAGTTTATGAAAAAAGTTACACAACTTTACCCATTTCCTTTCTCAAGGCATACAAGAGTATCTAACTAGTTGATTACCATCTCTCAATGTGCAAATTAACTAGTTAAATCCATGAAGAACAAGCAACCACAAGTTATCACACTAGCTTAGGATATCTCTATCTCTAAATCTAATGTGTTTATCTTCCTAGAGCATAAACCATATTTCACCTCTCTGTACATCATATGATTCCTAAGATTGCATCTATGGAGATCAAGTATAGAAGCAATTGTGAAATTCAAGAAAGATAAACATAACCCAAGAACTTTCATTCAACATTCATCAATCAATATCATACAAATCGGTCACCCAAATAGGCTACATCCCTCACCCTAAATGAGGTTTAGTTCCAGAACATTGTAACAAAAGTCATACACATAAAGATGCTCATCATTTAAGAAAGAGTAGAGAGAGAAGGTAGAAGAAACATAAGACAATCTTGCTTCCAATCCCTGATGAAATCCCCAAATCTCCCTATGTTCCTCTTATTTTATGCCTCCTTTTTGTGGTCCACTCATTTTCAGTGTCCAACCCCCCTTTTAGATCTTCAAAATGAGTATATATAGTTTCTTAGATCCAATGAAGTCTACTTTTCACTAAATAGGGGAGAGCAGATCGTGTTTGGGGGCCGCCGATGTCTGTTAAACAGACCTTCTCGGGTCTGAAAGCACGTTTTGTTAGGCGATGTCTGTTAAACAGACATGAATGTCCATTAAACAGACCTTCTCAGGTCTGAAGGCTTATTTTTCCAAGCAATGTTCGTTAAACAGACATGGATGTCCGTTAAACGAACAGACACCAATCCACAAATTTCATACCTTTGACCCTTTAGTTGACAAAATCTCTTCCCGGAGTCTTCTCGAAAGTTTTAGAACTCAGATTCCTCTTTGCAAGCATCCTTAAGTGACCTTAATCCGATGTCCACAGTAAAAGTTATGCCCTTCACCCCCAAAATCTATCGATTTGTACCTATCAAGCAATAAAGTTGAAATGTATGATAATTGACCAAATAAAGCTTTAAATCAATATAGAAATAAGTCAAATTCATTCCAATTCAACCCAAAATCATCTATGAATAATTTTACTTATCAGGCTCCTCCTTGTCTAATCCCTTATAAACTCTCTCTTGGTTTAGTAAACCCCTTAGAGTTTGAAGGCCCCTTCGTTTTAGAAGGCTCCTATTCTTTTTAGAAGGCTTCTCCTAGGTTGACATTCGAAGTGACACTTAAATAGGGAGTCATTAACGATGCCTTTTCAACCTTTGGAAATAACATACACGTAGTCTTACAACTCTACATATGTATATGTTAGAAGATATGCAACTGATTACTCTTCCTCTTTTGGTCTGTGCAACTACTCATCCTCTTTTGAGATCAGCGTTGAAGAATCACTTAATATACCCTAAGAAAACTTCTCTCGTCTTCCCTGCTATTCTCTTTACACCCTAACTCTTTGCATTGCCTCCTATTTTTTTCTCTCAAACTTCAGCAAGCTTTCTTAAAATGATAAGAACAAAATCAAAAGGATAAAAAAAAATTTTGGCTTCAACTTCTAGCCATGATCAAACACCTTGTCATGAACAAACCTTTACTTATAATTTCTCATCTTTATCTCTCATTATAGATTTTTGGACATTATTAAAAAAATTGTTTCTATCTCCTCAAACTTCCAAACTTCAAAAATACCTAATTAGGAGACCCCATAAGATAGGAAAAGGAAGGTTTTTGCTATGTTGTCTTTAGATTATCCTAATTCCTATTTTGATGACAAACAATAATCAATAAAAAAACAATATGTTTCTTACTCAGAAGAAGAAGAAAGACGAAAAGAAAAGAAAGAAGAAAGTGAAGATGAAGAAGAGACTTACAATAAGGGGTAGTTATTGAAAAATGTGAGATTCCATTTACCTATTCTTTCCCTACCCATTCCTAATCTAAAAACTTCCTAAATTCCTAAACCTGGTCTCAAAGAGAAGAAAGTGCCTAGACATCACTGGGTAATAAATGATGATGGTTCCGATGAAGAACTTTCTACAAACTAGAGGAATTGTTATAACACAAGCTCTACAAAAAGAAAATGTTGATGCAGAAGAAAAAGAAAAAGATGAGCTAAGAAAAAGGAAAAGGGAAGAGAGAAGAAAAGGCAAAGAGCCTATGATTGAAGAAAAGATTGAGGAAGCCATTATCAGGGATGAGTTATTTGTGGAACAGTACCCATTTGAAGAAATTCCTAGAGCAAAAAAGTCCAAGAAACTTATAGCCCACATAAAGGGAAAATTGACACCACAAATAAAATCTCTTCAATCAATGGAAGCTGAAGCCCGCTACGAAATATGGTATAAGAAGCAAAAAGTAGTTGCTAGATGCATTGTACATCCTCATATGTTCGATGATACTGGTATTCCTTTCTTTTCTTTTTTTGTTATTGTTAGGTGGGAGAACTTTTTAAATTTGGATGATACAATGTGTGATAAATTAGTCAGATATTTTTACTCACACGTGCAAAAAGAAGAAATTAATGGAAATCTAGCCATCATATCTTGGGCGCGGGAATGTGAGATCTTAATAACAGAGAATATATTGGGGAACTTTTTAAACATAGCTCCCATAGGTAGGACTGACCTTCCTTGCCATAAGTGGGATATTACTGATCTTGATTTGGGAATGGTTATGGACTTCATATGTCTGCATATTGAGAATGCCCGTGAAGGGAGACCCATGTGTAGAAATCTGGACCTATTGCCTAGATGCCTTGCATTAATATCAGCTACTTCAATTTTTTCAAGAAGTAGCTTAGTAGAAAGATGTAGTCTCCTAGATACTTATGTAATATACAATCTACTAAAGGGAAATAAAATGAATCTCCCAGTAACGATTTTGAAGTTTATGGTGGAAAAGGGAAGCCACAAGAATACTACTAGAGGTCTACCTTATGGAATGTTGTTAACAAAGATCTTCGCATATTTTAGTGCTCCCTTTGACAATATAATGTGGTATGAGCTTGGCAAGTTTCATTCCTCTATCCCTTCGTAGTTCGGGTACAAGCTAAAAGAAAATATTTAGGTGGGGAAGAAAACAAAAAGAGTAGTACACTTCTTGGGTCCTACCTTAGAGTAAAGGTATGAAAGGATACTAGAAATTGTAGGTCCTACTCTAAAGCTATAGGCTCTTGTCCCTCCTCAGGACATAAACTATATAGATATTTTACAACTATTGAGGGACATTCACGCAAATTAGGATCAAATACACAAGCAAATTGAAAACATCCAAAACCAGTCCTGGATTTGCAAATTCTTCTTAGGAAAAATCCTCACTGACTGTGTCAATTTTTCTCTTATTTCATTCTTTTTATCTCACTTCCTCCCTATACTCCTTTACTATTTTTTGATAATGACAAAGGGGGAGAGTTTATGTGGATATTTTTTTGTATAGTTCTGCATATATGATGATATATTTCTCAACGCATACTTCTTTATGATGATATATTTTTAAATGTATACTTCTTAATGTTGATATATTTCTTAATGCATACTTCTTAATGTTGCCTTGATTATATCTATGATTGATTATGCTGTTGAAGTTATGAAAATATGTTATATATAAATGATAGGTTCCTTTCTTAAGAGACAAGCTCCTTCTAATTATGTATGAACATATAAAAGCTGTAGGTATGTTTCCAAATAATCTATTATCTTTTTAAATTTTGAAAAATATATCTATTATTACTTGTCATTGTCAAAAAGAGGGAGATTGTTAGCTCAAAGATTATGATTAATGATTTTGATGATAATTGTATAATATTTCAAAACTCAAATTGTATTTATTTCCTTGTATAATTAACGATTTTATTCTTAAAAGGAAATAAAATCATAAGAAATATGATTTCTTTCTAACAAGAATCTTTCTTATGAACTTACCTTATTAGAAATCGTTTATCCAAAAGGATCCTCATAATTATGAAGAACGTATATTAGCCTTGTGATTACTGGAAGATTTTTTGGCAGATATGACATCGAAGTTATTCAGATTTAAATCTATCCAGTTGACCAAGAATGCAAGATGAAACAACGACTAGTTAAAGAAATTGATTATTTAAGGAAGAATTAAAGCAACCATGAAAAACAACAAAACTATAAAAAAAAACTTGCGATGCTATATTGTCAAAACTCATCAAAAGCATATACATTCTTGAAAGTGATATCTTTGAAAAAAATTCTCTTGTGCGTTAGAAAGTGAAGTTCTATTAAGAGAGATCACTAAAGCTTATATCGAACAAACCTCATTTTTATTTGAGAGCTTGTAGAGCCTATTGAAATACTACTAGTGAAGGTTGAAGAACCTTGAAAATATTAACTTGTGAGCTTGGAGAGGCTCGTCAAATTAATTCTTGATTTTATAGTGAAACACTTAAGTTAAATATTTGGGGACTAGACGTAGACTTCGGTTGTAAGCTGAACCAATATAAATTGACAACATCCTTCTTCTCTTTTTCTCTCTTTATTTTTTATATTTTCGCATTATATTGTGTGTGTTCATTTCATTAAGAGGCTTCTTCACTTTTATAATACATTCCTTTTGTTTTCGACTTGCTACAATTCCTTTCTTTTTAAAAGTTGCCTGCATTTTATTGTTTCAATAGGATTCATACTTTAGCAAGCTCTCAATCCCCCACTAAAATTGCAATCGTTCGAGAGTTTTGGTAAAGACATTTCCTAGTTAGAACTATGACCTCACATGCCATGTAATGATATTTCTTACTTAAACTTGCTCTCTAATATAGTGACAGTTAATTTTTATATATTTAGTGAACTTATGAAATACTGGATTAGCCATTACATGGATAGTAGATTGACTATCATAGAAAAGGGTCATAGGTGCATAATGAACCACACCCAAAGAAGTCAATAAAGATTTCAACCACATCATCTCACTGGTAGTTGTAGCCATTGCCCTATACTTAGTTTTTGTTAATGATTTAGAGAAAGTACTTTGTTTCTTCGTCTTCTAAAAGACTAGTAATTAACCGAGCTTCATAAAATTACAAGTTACTGGGTGGCGTGAAACAACACAACTAACAGCTTGGAGTGTAAATGATTGTCAGTCCGAAGGAGCATTCCTTGACCTGGTCACCCTTTAATATAGCACATAATGTGTATAGTCACTTCAAATATTCCTTATGCCAAGCTTGAGCACATTGTGACAACATATGGACTGCATGTGAAATCTAGGGCCAAGTGATTGTGAGAGTCCCACTAGTTGACAATAGGATGAATTGTCCACAGCTAATTCACTGTCAATCAAGCCTAGATGGTGACCTTTCTTCATTGGAATGTCTATTGGTTTGCTTCCGAGTAACCCTATTTAGGATAGTATATCCAAAGCATATATCCATTGGCAAAAGAACAACCATTTGGATGAGCGGGCTAATTCAATTCCCAAGACATACTTCAATACCTATTTAATATTGAAGCATTTATGTATGCAGTTACGATATAAAAGTCGAGCAAACCACTAGGTAGTTACCCTTCAAAATAATGTCATCTACATGCATTAATAATCTTAAAAATACTTTGCCTTTTCGAAATGTAAACAGTGAATAATCTGTTAGGGATTGAACAAAACCATACCTTTTTAGTGATGTGGTCAACTTGGTGAACAAAATTGAAATAGCTTGGCTTAGCCTATAAGTTAACTTACATAATCAACAGACTTTATTTTCATGATCTAACATGAATCCAGGAGGAAGCTTCATTTATACTTCCTCCTCCAAGTTTCCATACAGGAACACATTGTTAACATACATTCGTAGTGGTCTTTATCAAATTAGGAAAAATTACTAGTTGGGCACTACTTCTTTGACATCATACATCAAATCCAAACAACTTCTCGTATAATTGGATGCTCCTCTGTCTAATGTCCATGTAAGGTTTTTAAAATCCTTACTAGAAAGGTATATATAATTAACACTACTCTTAAATAAGGTAAAACATTAACTCCTAATAATACAATTGTATTCCTAATATAACACTACTCCTAAAAGTTAAAACATATTAACTTCTAATTATAATAGAACTGTATTTCCAATATGCACAAAAAATATAAACGATCATAAGTTGAAATATTAAAAACTAGGAACTATCTGTTTCTTCTTTTTTTAAAAATGGGAACTATCTATTTCTAGCATTATACAATATAGGTTTGGAAACAATTCTCTACAATGACCGAATAAAGAGTATTTGGGATCCTATGAACCTAAAGTACCAAGGCATAACACAAGTTAAATATGCTCATTTATAGGCATCGTGAAAAGGCTTTGATGTTCTTCATATAAAGCTAAGAGAGTCGATGAATTGGAACTTTTCTCAAACTCTTACCATAACTAATAAAATGAAAGCTAAAGGAGAGGATAAGGGAGATATTGCTATTTTAGAAAAGATTTTGAGATCAATGACTCCAAAGTTTGATTATGTTATGTGTTCCATCATAGATTCCAAAGACACAAGCATTCTAACTATTGACGAATTACAAAGCTGTTTGCTTGTGCATGAACAACACATGAATTCTAATATCTAGAAAGGATGTTATCTAAAGATTACTCACAAAGACTAATCTGGAGGAAGAGAACGAGGACATGAAAGAGGAAAGGCTTCAATAAATCTGTAATAGGGCGTGATAATTCTCAGAGGCATTTTCATTTGGATTGTTCAATAAATAAGAAAGACCAATTTTACAAATACAAAGACTCAAGAAGAAATTTAACTGAGGGCATATGTGGATTTTATCATATTAACAAAAAAGATACATACTTTCTTAATTCAAGTTGTAGTAATCATATATGTGGGAAGAAAGAGTACTTTTCATATCTTTTTTTAAAGAGTATTTTTAATAATCTTAATGAAACATTTAGAGATTCAATAAAGTTAGTCAACAAGTCTAGTATGACTATCACAGAAAAGTGTAACATAAGGGTGAAGATGAAAGGTATAATGTAAATCATTGCATTTATTTTCTTTGAGCCAGAGCTAAGAAGCAGTCTAGTGAGCATAGGTGGTTACATGGAAACAAGCTTACTATTAGCTTTAAGCATGATAAATGTAAGATGTTTCATCTTGAGAGGGGCTTAATCATGGATATAAAATAATCTTCAAACTGAATCTTCATGTTATATATTGTATCTCAACCCACATTATTCACTTTTTAAACATAATTACAGAGAATGTGGTGCAATTTTGGCACTGTCAATATGGACACTTCAAGTTTTAAAGTCTTGCACACTGTTCAACATAAGAAAATGGTGGATGGTTTACCCTTGTTAAAATCTTCTTTGAAACTGTGCTTGGATTGTTCAGTAAGGAAGTAGTAAATAGACTCTTTTACAAAAAGAAGCATATGGACAGCCTCATAAATTCTTCACCATCTTTAGTAGTTAAAAAGGATCTAATTACTTTTACTAATGACTACACCATAGAAATAGAGGTCTATTTTTGGTTAAAAATAAAAAACCTTTAATGTCATCAAAACTTTGAAGATTCATGTTGAAAAAGAAATAAATATTTTCCTAAAAGGCCTATGGATAAATCAAGGAGGAGAGTTTGCATTATATAAGAATTTATAAATTTTTGTGATGTAAATGGTATATAAAGATAACTGATAGCTGCATACTCAGTGTAACAAACATAGTTCCTAACCGATATATAGAACCATTAAGAATCTCATTTGTGTTATGTTTTTTGAAAAAAAAAACTTTCGAAAAACTTTATGGCTTGAAGTAGTAAATTGAACGGTGCATATTTTGAACAATAGCTCGATGTTGACAATGAAAAATATGACCCTAAAGGAAGCTTAGAGAGGAATTAAGTCTTCAGTTGATTGCTTTAGAGCTTTTGGTTATATGTCTCATGTTTGTGTACTTGATGATATAAGAGCTAAGCTAGATGATAAAAGCTTTTGATGTTTTTTACTTGGAGTTAATGAAGAATAAAAAGCTAATAGACTTTATAATTCAATTTCACAAAGGAATATAATAAACATGGATGTTGTGTTTGAAGAAGAAAATTATTAGGAAGGGGGTAAGAAATATAAAGAAGCTATTTTGTGCTATTTAGAATTAGGTGATTAATGAGAAAGAAGTTGTTGAAGAAATAATAGAATTAGATATTGATATTGTTATAAGAGAACAACCATTAAAGGAAAACTTTACCTTTAATTATTTGATCAAAGGTAGCTTTCTTCACTTAGATGAAGGGAGGAGAGAAGAAAGGAGTAGAAGACCACTGGTTTGGATGAAAGTATTATAAATCTAGAGAAGGTTTCCATAAAAGAAGATGTAGCTCATTGGGTCATGTTTGCAATTGTTGATCCTATTCATTTTGAAGATTCTGTGAAAAGTAAAAAATAAAGGAAAGTCATGGACATTGAAATGGAAACAACAAAAAAGAATGATACTTGGGAATTGATAGATTTACCAAAAGGAGGAGGAAATGTTGGAGTAAAGTGGATTTACAAGACTAAATTTAATAGTGAAACCATTACGAATTTGCTTTAACAAAACAAGAGTGAAGAATGTGAGTCATGCAAAGAAATCAATGAAAACTTTAAACTCAACAATACTGAAAAATTACCCAAAGAATTTTTTTTCATTCTTAACTAAATTACCTCCTAAAAAATTTGATTAGAAGAACCCTTAAGGTAAGCAAAGACTTTAGTCTAGACATTATAGCATTGTTTGACACAGAAATTGATTTAAACTACATTAAACAAGGAATAATCCCTATAAAACTATTGCAAAAAACCCAAGAAAGATTTAAACATGTCAACAACACAAGTGTTAGAATAAACCACAAAATTTATTACTATATTTTCCATAGTGGATTTTCTGTAAAAATTTCCTTTGTAATCATAGAGGACATAGGAAGTGAATATGATTAAGTAAGAAAGCAATAGTGAAACTAAAATCCTCCAACCTCCTTCTACAATTACGAACAAATTTCATTGGTAACAAAAACCTTGTTGGATAAAATCCATTGCCCCGACATAAACATAGATCAAAAGTCCAATGCCTTACAACATATTAAGTATAATGCTTCTTTTATCTATGAATGAAATATTGATGATTTGTCCAAATACAACTTTTTAAATATGCTTAAACAATGACAATGGTAGTAAACACTTATTGAACCCAATTAGGAACTTCTAACCATACAATTGCTGAGCTTTAAATAGTCAAAGATTTCGGATAATTGAAATGTTGGTGGGATTACCACCTAACTAGATCTCAAAGATTAGAAATCCTTAAAACTGTTATGATGGATGAAGAATGTGAGACTATTTTAGATCAATTGAGCTCATTCAGGCTGCAATCTAAACATTAATCATAGCAATCTCTCTATATTTTGTATGAGACCTCTCACATTTGAAAGATAAAAAATTTTGAATTACTACCAAAACTTATGTGCAAAAATCTCTCTAATTTCTAGTGGTACAAAGATACATTCTTAATAAGAGTAATGCTTATAAAAGATTCAAATAAGCCCTTTTGAAAGGAAAAAATCTTAGCATAATTAGATCCTCCTAGATGAAAAATTAAGGAAAAAATTACAGAAACTATTAAGGACTAATCCTCTACAATATATTAGCCTACGATTATCTCATTAGTTATACCCAATATGAAGGTCCAAAACGATGCTACGACATGGAACTCTAAAAACAATTGAAATATGAAATGTTCAAAACCAAAAAAGAGTTTGGAACTTTCTTCCAACAATTTGATATTTCCCAAAGCAATAGCAAAATTCGTTATAAAGACTATAGTCAAGCCCGATGTAACAAACCCAGAAATAAATTCCCATAGAAAATAATAGGAAATTCTGTAAAAAGGCCCAAGCCCGATAGGAAACATATGAAAATCCCCTAAAACTTTTCACCAGTATCAAAATTTAGAAACATTATGTGATATAGGTATAACAAAAAAGACCACACATTTAGATTTAGACCAAAAAACATTAGACAAAATCTAAGCCTTAATAGTTAGTTGTCTGAACAATATTCTTATGAAGATCTTCAAAATGAAGCCTTATAATTAGTAACTGATAGATGTAGCGACGAAACAATAGAACAAGCAGATTTAGAGAAACAAATCAACATGTTGACCAAATATCCAAAATTCTTTGTAGAAATTATTATTACATTACATTAATTTTATTAAAATAATATTTTTACTATTTATAATAATTATTATCATTAATGACCATTAAACAATAATGATCACAATTTATAATTTAAAATTTAAAATTTTGAACAATTTATGAAACATGAGCTTATTCAAATTGCATATAACAAGGGATAATCCCTTCCATGTATTGACCCAAAGTTCAACAAACGAACCCAAAGAAAAATGTTTTAATTACATCCACATAGGATTAGTGCCACTGGGAATGAAACCCCTTACAAGGGATGGATTAAACACTTCCATTCTTATGATTTTAAGAGACGCTTGGTTCTATGATTATTCTTTTTCAATCTATCATTAAGAGATTTATAACGCATATTTAGGTTTGGATAAAAATCCAAAGTTTTCTCTATTTGAGATAGTTGTCCTTCTAGAAAAGTGCAAATAAGTATTAGGGTAATTATTATGACATTACATTAATTTTATTAAAAATGATATTTTTACTATTTATAATAATTATTATCATTAATGACCATTAAACAATAATGATTACAATGTATAATTTAAAATTTAAAATTTTGAACAATTTATGAAACCTTAGTCCAAACGTAAGTATAAAATAACAATAATTTATTTAGAAAAGTAAGATCAGTAGTTCACATACAAATTTGATTTAATGTTATTCATGAGCTCAAATTATAAGGGCATATTTGGGCCTCACTATATAATAATAAGGCACCCATCATTCAAATTCCATAATAAATAGTTGAAAGCAAATAGGCTACCGGGCTTCCAACCATAGAGACTATAAGTTTAATAACTTGTTATGATAACCATACAATAGAAAGAAAATGCTCGAAAATATATAAGGAAACAAACAAATTTTTTTATTGGTAGTCATGTGGTACAATATAGAAAAACCAAAACAAAACGTTAACCCATTTCTGTAACAAACTGGAGAACATTTAGTCCTCGTTCTTTTATTGAAGTTCTGATCACAACGACAAACATCTCTTTAAATTTTGCAATCCCAGCATTATACAAAATCACATAACGCACATGCACCCAAATTATTGTGTTTAAATTGTGCTCCTCGATCACGCCCACATTTACGAGGTTTGCACTACAACCCCTACAATCTGAGGTTCCCACTCAATCAAACCTTAATGCCAATAGTAACGCTAGGATTAACATTGGCCTCGACTTTGTCATCTGTAAGAACACCAACGCTTACAGCAGAAACACTGGGATTAATTTCAAAATTTGTAAGAAGACTGCGCTCGAGAACTACTGCATGCTCTTCCTTATTGAGTGGCCGCCCTTTTGCAACTGCTACCAATATCAATAACATTAAGCACACTGATACAACCATATTTGCGAAAGTCGACCTCTCCATTTCTGATGATGAGAATGCGAGTGATTACTGTACAAAAGAAGTTAAGAGAAAAGAGACGTCTTCCAAAGTACCTTATCGCTACAAATGTTCAGTGTTAATGAACTGGTATTTATGAACTGTTCAGGTTTGGTATCGATAAGGAAAGCATGAACAAGTCACCTTAATTAAATATGGAGCAATATCGAAAGCAAAATAGAAACAAACTAAATAATTGTTTCCAAGGAATGAAGAAAAGGAAGATAAAAGAGATTATGATCAATCAAATCCAAAATTAAAAATCAATCATTCAAATTTAATATTAGTCAAAAGATTTGTGTATCTAATATTATAACTAGGAAAAATCTACATGTAAAGCAATATGATTTTATCTATTAAATTATATGGTATGAAAAATTTTCGAATATTTTGACACAAACAATCTTAGTATTACAAGTCCTTTTATTAATAATTTACACATCAACATTTCATACTAAGGTCTAAATTAATTTTTATTATTAATTTGTACCTTAGCGATATTAAAATAATACTCACTACACCAGGATATGGTACAAAAGTGGCAAAAAGATAGTGGTATGAACTTATTATGATCTTTTGTGAAAAATTAAGGTTAAATTATATATTTAATTAATGTTTTAAAAGATTATTTTTGAAATCACATTGTGGATCCAAATTGCCTATTTGTTATATTATTTAGGCTAAATTGATAATTTATATATTAGTAAATGTTAAAAACTTCAGTCAAAATTTAAGATACTACTAGTATCATTTTGAAGATGTTAATGTAATATTCATTACAAATAAAATTAGTTTTAATGACAAAAATTATCGATACAATGAGTCGTCGGAGAATTGGTCGTAGGTAAAATTTAGTGAAGATTATTTGGAATTTATTGCAAATTTAGCGACAAAGTATTTTAATTCCATTAGTAAATTGAGTGATGGAATTACCAATGCCCGTCGCTAAATTTTACCTAAGGAACATTCTAACTCTGTTGGTAAATTTAGCGATGGAAATTGCAATTCTATAAAAAAAATTTAGCAACGGGAAGTTGTTTGTCCATTGGTAAATTATCGATAGAATTATAATGTTTGTCGCTTTTTACTAACGGAAATTCCGTCGATAACTTATACCTATGAATAAACAATATCCGTTGCTAAATTTACCTATGATAATTTCAACCACCATTTCTCATTTCCTTTAGTTTTCTATTAATAATCTTTTGATTTTTTCTACATTTAATTTCTCTAAATAATAAGTTGAATGATAATATAAAGTAAAAATTATCTTGATTGATAATAAAAAATATAATACAACAATAAGTATCTTGAAAATAACTATAAATTAAGAATTCATACAAATTTACTTAAGAGAAACGAAACATCTACATTCACTTATCTATCTAAGTTATGCAGTTGGTGAAGGTAAATGCTCTGACTGCTGTGATGAGGAACTGGTCCTCCCCTTTAACTCATCCAACTTGTTGGGCCCCAATCTTTCTTTATTGATGTTATTAATTATAAATTAATTTGATTGTATGTTTTGTTGCATAGTTTAAATAAATTGAAGGTATTATGGATAATTGAGGTTTATTGAGATTAGTATG
>JAOSBK010000009.1:21435744-21446086 GCA_027568895.1 Erythroxylum shatona | reverse complement strand
TAATAATAATAATAAGTACAAAATTTATAATAATAATAATAATAATAATAATAATAATAATAATAATAATAATAATAATAATAATAATAAGTACAAATTTATAACAATAATTAATAAGAATAATAATAATGATGATGATCATGATCATGATCATGATCATGATGATGATAAGATATTTAATTTCGTATAATAATAATAATAATAATAATAATAATAATAATAATAATAATAATAATAATAATAATGAGTTCAATAATATAATTAAGAATAAAAAATTTGCTTATATGAGAGGAGGGGTATTTCTGGAAGTTGCTTATGTGTTTTATCGCGGAGACGGAGACAAGAAATTTTGTCCTTCAGTTTTAAAAGGAACAAAAATTTTTATTTTTGTCATTTGGGAACAGAACAAAAATTACTTGAGACAGCAACCAAACGCGCAGAGGAACAAGATTTTTTTGTTTTGTCATCTGTCCCCACTAAAGGGGCAACAACCATACACTACACTATAGAACTGAGAGAGCTAAAGGTGCAGTTGCAAGATTTGCTTGATAAGGGATTTATTAAACCCAGTAGTTCACCGTGGGGTGCACTAGTGTTATTTGTTAAGAAGAAAGATAGATCTCCACGGTTATGCATAGATTATAGGCAGCTTAATAAAGTAACTGTTAAGAATAAATACCCTCTTCCTCGTATTGATGATCTATTTGATTAATTACAGGGAGCAAGCCATTTCTCTAAGATTGATCTCAAATCTAGGTATCGTCAGTTGAGGATCCGAAAGAGGACGTGCCGAAAACTGCCTTTAGAACCAGATATGGACACTATGAGTTCCTGGTACTTCCTTTTGGTTTAACGAATGCACCAGCGGCCTTTATGGATTTGATGAATATAATTTTTAGGCCGTATTTGGATAATTCATTGTGGTTTTTATTGATGACATATTGGTATATTCCAGGAGCCAAGAAGAACATGAAAAACACTTGGCAATGGTGTTAAAAATCCTTAGAGATAATCAGTTATATGCCAAGTTGGCAAAGTGTGAGTTCTGGCTCGACAGAGTGGGTTTCCTGGGTCATATAGTTAGTGAAGAAGGGATTCAAGTAGATCCTCAGAAGGTGGAAGTTGTGTCTAATTGGCCTAGACCTACTAATGTTACCAAAATATGAAGTTTCTTAGGTATGTCCAGTTATTACAGACGATTTGTAAAAGATTTTTCCAAGATAACTACTCCAATGACAAGGTTAACACCGAAACAAGTGAGATTTGAGTGGGATGATTCTTGTGAACGAAGTTTCCAAAAGCTTAAGGAATGTCTCACATCAGCTCCAGTGTTAGCATTGCCTTTAGGGAAAGTTGATTATGTGATATATTGTGATGCTTCCAAAGTTGGTTTAGGCTGTGTATTGATGCAGAATGGGAGAGTAATTGCCTATGCTTCTAGACAATTAAGAAAACATGAAGTAAACTATCCTACCCATGATCTAGAAATGGAATCCATGATATTTGCATTAAAAATTTGGAGACACTATTTATATGGTGAAAAGACTGAAATATATACAAATAATAAGAGTCTTTAGTGCATTCAACAACAAAAAGAGTTGAATCTAAGATAGAGACAGTGGATTGAGTTACTGAAGGATTATGACTTCCAAATCTTGTATCACCCAGGTAAAGCCACTGTAGTGGCTGATGCTTTGAGTAGAAAATCAATGGGGAGTTTGTATCATATCCCCATTCAAAAGAAAGAGCTAGTTAAAGATTTAAATGGGTTATTTAATATGCGATTGCACTTGGAAGTATCTGATTCTCAAGTATTACTTGCTCAATTCCAGGTGAAACCCAATTTAATTGATGAGATTAAAACTGTCCAAGATAGTGATCCTGAGCTAGTCAAATTAAGAATAGTTGTCCAAGATGGTAAGGTGACAGAGTTCAATATAATGGATGGAGTATTGAAATGTGGTAATAGGTTATGTGTACCTGACATAAATGGGCTAAGACAAAGAATTATGCATGAGGCACATTACACATCCTATAGTGTTCACCCTGAAACCACCAAGATGTACCATGATGTTAAAGGTATGTATTGGTGGTTGGATATGAAGAAAGATGTAACCCAGTTAGTATCCACCTATTTAACTTGTCAACAAGTCAAAATTGAACATCAGAAGCTCACTGGACTACTGCAGGAGCTACCGCTACTCGAGTGGAAATGGGAGTGGATCACTATGGATTTTGTTATTGGACTGCCAAGAACGCCTAAGGGGCATGATTCTATTTGGGTTGTAGTAGATAGATTCACCAAGTCAGCCCACTTTATATCAGTTAAAACCAATTATAGTGCAGCTCAGTTAGCCCAGTTATATGTTGTCATGATTGTGAAGTATTATGGAGTGCCAATGTCTATTATTTCTAATAGAGGAACACAGTTCACTTCTAGATTCTGGTAAAAACTACAAGAAGCCATAGGTACATAGATGAATTTTAGTACAGCATTCCACCCACAAACCGATGGGCAATCAGAGAGAACCATCCAGACACTCGAATTAGACTTTGGTGGAGAATGGGAACATCATTTGCCTTTAATAGAATTTTCTTATAACAACAGTTACCATTCCACCATTGGGATGGTACCTTACGAGGCATTGTATTACAGAAAGTGCAGATCTCCCCTATGTTGGACAGAAGTAGGAGAAAAATAGTTAGAGGGACCAAACCTAATTTAAGAAACGTCTGCCAAAGTTCCTCTAATACAGGAAAGATTAAGAATGGCCTTCAGTAGGCAAAAGAGTTAGACAGATTCTAAGAGAAGGGATGTACAGTATGAACCAAGTGATAAAGTTTACATAACCAATATTTACATTGTGTGTTTCCTCGAGGGCAATAATTTTGTTTTGGATTTATTTGTCTATAGGCTTTCTTTCTAAAGAATTTTGTATAGGATTTAAAAGGTTTTTGAGAAAAGTGTTTTTTGGATATTTTTTCCAATTGTAGTTTTTAAATCTAAATTTTGGATGTTTTGAACAAGGATGTTTATAAGTAGTGTAGTCACAACCATATTGTTGTGGGACTTCGAAATATTCGGAACAACATAGTTAAATATCGTTATGTCTTAATTTCTTATATAATTGTGCTTCGATACATTTTTGTGATAGTACTTCTTTTGTAATGAGAATAACTCCTCCTAAATTATAAGCTACTAGATTTTTACTTTGTTCATAAATTGTTCATCAATGATTTTATTTATAGGAAAAGGTAATTTTTGTATCAAGATTTGAATATATATTTCTTGTTCGATTCTTGTTAATTTATAATAATATTTTTTAAATTCACAAATATATTGTTCTAGATAACAGATATTACAAATTTGCATATTATTTAAGTGCCATAAAGCGTTTTGTCTTTCTTCATTTTCAATTTCCTGTTTATAAGAAATATTCCAATAAACTCTTCATAAATTCCATGTGCTACTATATGAAAAGCTCTAATTGGTTCGAGTACATTTAAGAACCCGGTAGTATTTTTTATATGATCTTCATTATCTAATAAAAAATTTAATACAATATCGGTAGTTTTATAAGTTATAAAATTCCACAGAGTACTTATATTTTGTAATCATTCAAATGGTTTTTCTAGTTGTATTATAAGGGCTAGTTTATTAGTTTATTCAATTAATAATTTTTTAGGTGATAAAATGCAATCTAGATTTAAAATGCCTTCGGATCTGAATTATACATGTTTTGGTAAATATTCAGTGGGAAATTTTCAAATTTTACTATCCTTGCCATAATAACCAAATCTATTTAAATCTTCAGTTTCAACGGGTTTTGATTCCCAATTATAAGTTGAGGGCCTTGGTAGGCAGAGCATGAACATTGTCCATATTGACTAGTTTGCCTAAAAGTATCATTTTCCCTGAAGCAAATCCATTAACAACCTATCTTTTCTTCCAAAGTGGCTTAATTGATACTATTTATCTAACCCATTTAACTATTCTATCAAAATTCCCACAGGATTTGTCCAAACAAACAAAACCTACAAAGATTGATTTGCCTAAGAAAGGGAAATATTTATCAAGGTTTTCAGCTGTTATCCAATTTTCAAAGAAACAGATAATCTCAAATAAACAAAAATTAAGGTATCCAGAATCGTATTTATTCATATTGGAATAAGTAACGGAATGTATCCCCCTATAGATGAACCTCCTCGACATACTTTTCACTAGGATACCTTTTCTTCCAAAGTACCTTAATTGATATCATTTATCTAACCCATTTAACTATTCTATCAGAATTTCCCACAGGATTTGTCCAAGCAGACAAAACCTACAAAGATTGATTTGCCAAAGAAAGGGAAATATTTATCAAGGTTTTTAGCGGTTATCCAATTTTCAAAGAAACAGATAATCTCAAATAAGAAATCGTACCTGGTTTGATATTCCAATTGTAATACTTTTGAATTTTTTGAGCGTGTCAATTAGGAGTTGTTTGTGTATCCTGTCTCAATAGTATCCACAAAGTAGTAAAAGACACTAAACTTTTTGAGAGGAATTGGCAGGAGTGCCATCTCCCTTATGTTTATTCCTATTTATAGAGAAAGAAAACATTAGGGTTTTTAATTTCTATTAAAATTAAATATATTAATTATAATTAAAGTGATACTCTAATTATAATTAACATAATTTTAATAAAATCACACAGTCCCATAATCGATTTGTCTGTTAGGAGAGTTCACTTTAACGACTTTTGTCAAATCAATAATACAATTTTTTAGAGTTGAAGAGAAATATCTAAATACATATCTCACTTTTCGTTAATAATCCATATTTATAGCAATGAAATACTCTTCTTCCTCCCCCAAGTGATCACTAAATTATTCCAAATATCTAGGATCTATATTCTCTATAAACTATAAAGGACCAAAATAACTTGCTTAAGTAATCTCACATTTAATCCCTAAAGTTTTTCAAAATTTATAATTAACTCCAACTTAATTGAATTTAGTTTTTCCCTTTTAAATTGCTATTTATGTGTGATCTATTAGGTTTCTAATATACTGGCAATAATTATAAGTTACAATTCTGATTCATAATTAGAATTAAATAAATTAGAACTTCATTTAAGTTATTTTAATTCTCAAATTAAACAATTTATATCCATAGATCAATATTGACATCTAGTAACATGTCATGATCACCCAAATATTAGGAATGTCAAAGTGGTTTGATTTAACATGTCCTTGCATGTTTATGATGTATAATTTAACCCTTTCGTGATTTAGTGTTCCAATTGGATAGAGAATAGATATAATATCTACTATTTTGAATCCAATTATGTTCATTCTTTCTAATTAGTAATTGATTTAAAATTGATATTTGAAAATTCCTTTTCAAATATCAATTCATTCTAGCTACAGAATTCCCTGAACTGCTACAAATCAATAATAGTAGAACATTCTCTCTAATTATTTTAGAGTGACAAATCTTTTATTTACTTACTCAACTATCTCCATATGGTTCATACTAAATCTAAGTGCTATCTACTAAATAACCCTAAATAGGATAATTCATAAATAGCATCGAAACAAAATAATTCCAACATGAGATACCTTAGTAATCTCCAATCTTAAAATCAATTATGCAATCATCACAATGAAGAAATCTACAGATACATAAGTAATGTTCCATTTGGATCCAAAATTAGGTTAGTTCAGTGAACTTATTCCCTAATTAGCATCCACACATTAGTTTAGATATCTCCATACTTTAATTCATGAAATCAATTCCTTTCTTCAAAAGAAAGAAACATAATATGTGTTAATTTTACCATTTCATTATTATCCTATCTTATTTAAGACGTTTTTCATAGTCATTTAGTGAAACTCACCTGGATTAGCTGGCTTGAAATCTGCCCATTATGATCAAAATATAAGAGACATCTAATCTGTTATATAGTGTCACAATAAAAATCACAATAAATACAAATAACATCATTTTTGAGTCGTCTTTGGATATGTGATAGCTATATGAGTCTATTGAAAATGGAGACTTGAATCACCTTAATTGGATAAGAATGAATAAGTTATAATGATTTGAGACAGGAAGGGTCCAACTCATGACAGAATATTAAGGCTGACTGTAAATGGGATATTTGGAAGCCTTAATGAACAAACTAGAAAATGATCATAAAAGAAAAAATGTGCAATTTTAACTAGAGGTATGTACCTATGCATAAAAAGTTATGCCTTCATGAATGAGACCTATGCGGATGAATTAGTGAAACCAAATAGGTTCAAGCATGATTAAGCTAATCAAGACATAAAGAATTAGATACTCGAAATTATGAGCTAAGTTGGACATAATGAAGTCCAAGCCTCCTAATTTCAAGGGAAATTTTGGTTTGAAACCAATTTGACCATTATAGAAGAAAATATAAATTTTATAATGATATATATCAAGAAATGAGATTTATGTAAGAATGACTAATGCGAGTATATATAATTTTTATGCACGTTACCCAATAGCTTGTGAAAGCAGACGAGGAATAGAACTAGAAGTCATACCTAGTACCTCTCAACTTCAAGAAAATTAGAAAAGAGATCAAAACCTATAAGACAGTTGAGGTGAGTATAATCATGCTACTATACTTGTGTAGTAATCCTTTTTTTTTATGTTACGGCTTATTGAATTGTTCTCGAATTTGTATAACTTAATTGATATATGACTCCAAGTGATTGAGTCTAGCATGTTGTATGCTAGATTGACCAGATGATATTCAGATTCTTTGCATCTTCTGGTCCCTTTGTTATGTTGAACCTATTAATTGCAATTTTTTGACGAATTATGTTTTCTTGTTAGCCATGATTGATGAGTTCATAGGATACCCAGTTGATGAAGTATATAATCAGACCATGTGCACATATGTAATCCGCCGGTGATGGGTTAGATCTAGGTCCTACCTGGAGACGGCAGGTCTCCAAGGGCAGGGTTAGGCCAACCTTATCTAGAATTAGAAAAGGGGAAATATGTCGTACTAACATGCCTATGTCTCTTCCTAAGAAATTCAGAAAATTAGAACTCAGAAATGAGAAAGCTTAGAATTAGAAATCCTATAGAACTCTACCAAAGAAAGAACCTAGAATTCAAAAAGAACCCAAAACTCAAAAGAAGAACCCAAAACTCATAAAAATAAATTTAGAAACCAGATTCATTTTTAAAATAGTACAATTCATAATGAGATTTATTATTGATACTCATGTGATTGCTGCATTTCAAATTACTAACTGTTTATTCATTGATATAATTTATTGTTGCTTAGAATGCCATAGACCATTCTTGTGAAGCTAGCCTTGTGTTACCTAGCCTCACAAGCATGGTAGCATGTTTATATCTCATTGAGTTGTGTTGTAGACTCACCTCTTACTATCATCATTTCAGGGGATTAACAGATAGTACAAGAGAGAAATCCAAGCCTTTTGAGATTCACTTGGATGAACAGACAAGTAATTTTTTTGGCATGATGTTAATTGCAGATGCTTATAGCTACTCCATGGTTTGTTATAATCATATATACATAATACATGTATGGATATGTTATGTTGTTGAGAATGATGTCAGTTGATGATATGAGATGATCATAGATTGGCATATTATAACTAGATAATGTATGTTAGAATTACAAATTGAGATCCTTACTTCTTTCAAAACTATTAAGTAGGTATAAGGACTAATCAGACAAACAAATGGGTCATGCCAAATTTTTAGTAGAATATAGAAAAGTTAGGCTTACTATGGGTTTTGTTGGCATTAAGCCTACCCATTCCCTAGTGCCAACATCGTCCAAAAGGCTCGTGTCAATTATTAAATAATTGAAGTTTGATATTATATAAAAATTTTGATATAGTATACAATTGATAACATAAAACATTATTTAATCTTTTTTGTTTTTATCTTTTACTTTATTATTATTTATTAAAGGATGTATATTTAAGTCGAATGTTTGTTCATTCTTTGACAATGTTGGATTCATATTATTCTAGGATTTCTTGTTTGCCTATTATATTTAAGTGCTTTAAATTCAATTAAGTAATAAATTGTTCCGTGTGGCTTGAGATTTGGGAAAATATTTTGATTCTTGATTGTTACTTAGATTATGCCTCGTGTGAGATTTGGAGCATCTTCATCTTCTGAAGGGGACGATGTCCCTATTTTAGGTAATCCTTGCCTTCAATTTAACACTGCTGAGAGCCAATTAAGGTATTCAACTTTAAAAGATCTTTCGATTATGCTGGATAGATTTATTGATCATGGAGATATAAATAAATTAGGAATTGCAGATCGAGTTAATGAATTGTTGCATAACATAGTATGGGACAAGTTTGCAAAATTTAGAAAAAAAATTCATATGTTGAATTAACTTTAAAATGTTTGACAACTTTACATTTGATTTGTAATGACGATGGCATCGTGATTAATTTGATAGTTAGATTAATGAATAAGACATATGCTCTTGCTTTAAATGATATATTTGGATTTCCACATAGTGATTTATATGGCTATCATGATGAATTTAGTCCTAAAGAATTGTGGAATGAAATTACAAACTTAACAAATGTTTTCTCTCCTAGTAGGCCTAAATCGTATGCTTTAATAAACCCTAGCTTACACTATCTTCATATGTTTTTAACTTGTACAGTATTTGGCAGAGGAGATGACCAAGGTGTAGTTTCTAAAGCTGAATTATTTATGTTGTGGTGTATGGTGTATGCTAAACACTTTAATAATAGTATGTGGTTAAAGTTAGAGCTAGCAAAATAGTTGTTGGGGCATTTGTTACCCAAATTGCAGAATATTTTGGTTTGTTGATTGAGAAAACAAGTGTGTAGTTAGTTTCGTGAAATTGTAGTTTAGACTTGCAGTATTTAGTGTCAATGAAGATTGTCATGTAGCAAGGTGATCGTTATATTGTTATTAGTGACGAGACAGCGAAAGCTTCAAGTAGTAAGCACGGTCAGGGGAAGCAAGTGAAGGTATACAAGGGGATGATGTTTTACCACATGAAGGTATGCAGTTTCACATTGCACCTAATTCTATGGAATATATTTCAATCATTAACCAATCAACTTATTGTATTTGAATGGAGTATGAGTGAAAGATTGGACAAGATTGAGGCAAAATTGCATAAATCAGGGATTTGCTAGCGAATTTTAATCCTCACTCAAGAAAGCATCCACCTTCATCTTATTATTGGATTTCTATCTATTTTTTATTATTTTGATTGTTTGTTATAAAATTATTTTTAGTTTTATTGTTTGTGTTAATTAATATTGTTTGCATATTAGATCTTTCATTTAATTTCCTATGATGTTTACTATAATTGTTGTACATTTTATGTTTTTTTGTTTAATAGTTAAGATGTTTGATTATTGACTAAACTTAATCGGATTATAAATGCATAATATAAGTGAATAAATATATTTGCATACATAAGTTGATTGATGTGGATTTTAAATGAAAGGATATTAGCTTGTTGTGGTAGATGAATGAGACTTTTCTTCGGTTTGAAACCAATTAAAAATATTCCTTTTTAGAATATTCTTTCATGATTATACAAATCTAGAACTTGCTTGCGAATACTAGTCAAGATTACATGATCTTATGCAAACATTAAAGTGATGAAGGCGCTTAGGATTTAACTTGAGAGCTTAAAAAACCACCATGATATTATCCTTAGTGAGCCCCTTTGAGCTTGTGTGGAGCCCTTTTTTTGTTAAAACCTGAAACATGAGCTTTGGCCTTTATTGTTTATCTGTTTTGATTTCACCCACCATAAGGGCAAGTTGAGCATTTAAAAGGTATATATGTTGTTGTATATTGGAAAAAAAAGGAAATCATCAAATAGAGGAGTAAGATTGCAGTTTGAATCTTCGTAAGGGCAAATTGAGCATTTAAAAGGTATATCTATTGTTGTATATTGGGAAAAAAGAAAATCATATCAATTGAAGTAGAAAGAGAAAAAAGAAAAAGAAAAAAAGGGGAAAAAAGAGAAGGAGAAAATGGCATGCACAAAAAAATAAAAAGAGGAAGAGAAAAAAGAAAATCTTTCAAGTTCAAAAGGAAGAATTCAATGTTTATATTTTATTGGTTTGTATCATTTAAAATGCTTGATTAGGCCTTTGGTTTAAAGTTGAATTTTTTCTTTTCCTTACCTTGTTCTTGGCCTCATTATAACTAAAGAAAAACCTTCGGATTAATGTTTGCATATATAAGATATTTAGTAGTGAAGATTGGATTAGCTAGCAAGCTTATGGTTGATGTTTAACATGAAATGAAAAATGAGTGAAT
>JAOSBK010000009.1:21400406-21424336 GCA_027568895.1 Erythroxylum shatona | reverse complement strand
ACCCAAAATTTGCAATTATTTTTCAGGCTTTGAAGAGTACCCCGTTAGACAAACGGGAATATAATTACTATACGCAAACGAAAGATAAAGGTCGGGATCAGTTCGCGTCTGCATTGTATTTCTTTATTTTCATACTGAATTGTATTTTCTGCAAACTATCGTATTTTGTGTATTTGAATATATTTGTTGTGTATAACTTTCCAGTTGGAAAAAGGTTTTACAAAAGAGATTTATCCAAGTGCAATATGTTTTGATTTTGGAATAAGCCTTAGTGATTAACAAAATTTTGATATTTGAAAAATGTTGGTACCTCTTGTAAATGAAAATGTTTATGAATAAAATGGGCCCAAATTTTCGATTACTGATTTTCGCGTACGCTGTAAAAAAAATTTCTAATGAGTTTTGACTGACTAGGTGATCTAGCACGCCACCCTCACGGGACATGGACTCAGATATCACTCATCGATGTCGAGTTTGGGTCTTGCAGGAGTGGAGTGTTACATAAATTATGCCTAGTCATAGGATTAATAAAAAGGGTCATTATTAATTCAGACATACTAGCACATTTTACACTCCCTGATTGGATTAGGTAGTGGATCTTATAAGCTATAAATGTAAGTTGTTTAGAGTTAACATGTGGATGTTTACTAAGAGTAGTAAGTAGATTAGCTAACCTGTCACGAGACAATCATATGGATAATTTATTCTAGTCAATCATAGTCTCATCATAGTAATGGTGAAAATGTCCTTAGACTTGAGGTGTTCAAGGATATCTTAGATACTGGTCTTATACTTTGACTCCATTCCTCGTTGTCTCTCAGAGATTGCTCATAGTGTGGTGATTAGATACAGCTTGAGGTATTCGATGGTAATTAAGTAGCCAATAAAGTATTCACCACTATTGAAAGAAGGAAATGATACTCATGGCCTCTTTTTGGGGTCATTACTCGGGAATCTCTCGTAAGAGTGGAAATGTCATGAAGATAATCTTTAGTGAAATATCCAATTAAGTAATGAGCCTTGAAGACAAGAACTAGCATCTTTTGGGCTAGATGCAATATAGTTAATGTAGTGGGAGTTGACATTTTAACCATGCTCTAAACAAAGAGGGGTATAGATGGTAAATGGATGACTTACACCGAAACATTGTCTATAGAAGGGTTTATAGTTAAACCACAAACATTTCGATCAATTAGGGGTTATGATCTGTTGGTAAATATGCTCATGACTTGCTTGAATTAAGCATTAATTCAAGTAGCTAACATAATCGAGAACCTAATGGGTCACATGCATTGGAGATATGAAAATTGAGTAAAATGGGATTGGATAGTGATGCAAGATATGGGAGAATGTTTTGGGATTATATCATGATATGATCATGGTAAGAAATATTGCAAAGGAATGAAAGAAAGCAACTATTAGATAGCTATCAGCCTGGAAAGTGTCTAGCTTTCCAGCAACGTTTCAAGCCAAATTAAGTGGCATTCATTACCACTTAATTCCCATTATTCTTCCATTCATGATGGGGTTAGAAGAGGCCAAAACTTAGCAGAAACTTACTCATTTTTGTGCATAGTATTGTAAGAAAACTAGTGAGAAATGTGAAGAGTTGATCTTACACTCACTTATTTTCTAAACTATTCTCTCAAGAACATACATCAAAGCTAGCACTTTGTGTTTCTTCTAACCATTCTTCCTAAAAGGTTTCAGAATTTACTCTTCATGTGGATATCATTAAAGACATCCTCCTTTGGTCATTTTGGTTTACAACAACCCGAAAAGTTGAAGACAATGAGGAACAAAGGAGTTAGAAAGGTATTTATCTTAAGTTCATTGTTTTACGACATCTAATGGCACATGTTTGATTATATATTTTCTAAGTTTCATTTTATTTTTCATTGTGGATGTTATGATTTGTGATGTATACGATGCATAATCGAAACCCTACAATTGCTTGAGTTGATCCACTCTGACATTTTTAGATGAGTGAAATAACCATCTGCTAGTGGATTTATTTTTATTGATGATTATTCAAGGTATGTATAGGTTGAATTTATGAAAGAAAAGTTTAAGGCATTAATCAAATTTAAAGAGTTTAAAGAAAAAGTGGAAAAAGAAGTAGGGAGAGCAATTTTATGCCTCCGTACAGATAATAGGGGCGATTACACATCTAAAGATTTTTCCAACTACCTATAAGAAAAAAATTGTAGGTAGTTTAGTTACCCTCGCACCATATAGATAATGGGATTATTGAAGGAAGAATCATCAATTGGCATAGATATGCAGAAGTATGCAACATGCCAAAAATGTACCACCTAGATTTTGGGTTGAGTGTATGAAAACAGCAGCACACATTACCAATAGATTGCCTCACGCGCAACTATAATTTATCTTACCATTTAAAAAGTTGTGGAATATCAAACCCACTATCAATCATTTTCGAGTCTTTGGTTGTGTTTGCTATGTGTTTATACCAAACCACCTGCAATGTAAGTTTGATACAAAGGCAAGTCGATGCTTATCCATAGGATATGACAGTGAATGAAAAGGTTGTAGATGTTGTGATCCAATAACAAATCAATGTTATATATCTAGAAATGTGGTTTTCAATGAGGCATCGTCATGGTGGTCGTCACAATTGATTCTAAAGCAATAGATGAAGAACTATAAGAAAGAGTTCAAGGGCCATCTGAGTTTCACAAATCACAAGAGTCAGTTGAAGAAGTAAGACTAATGGAAGAGTTGGTAGAAATTAGTGACACGTCATCAAGGAAAAGTCCAGGCAAACTAGAGCGCATTGTGTAACTCTTGCGGTAGAAAGATCAAGTCAATTAGAAGAGCCAAAAGAACAAAGAGTTCTTTAACAGTCTTTACACAGGTCAACTAGGAAAAGAAGGTCGATTCCCAAGTATGCAAATGCAACATTAACAAAAGAAAATGAAGTAGTTGAGCCAACAAGTTATGAAGAAGTAAAAGCAATAGATGAAAAAATAAAAGCATTAAGAGATAATCAAACTTGGGACTTAATGCCACAACCTAAGAATGCATGACTAATTTCTTACAAGGGTTTTTCAAGGAAAAGAGACGATCTAACGAAACAATCGAAAGGAATAAGGCTCGATTGGTTGCACGAGGGTTTTCTCAAGAGTACAAACTAGACTATGATGAAATGTTTAGTCCGGTAGCAAAGATCTCAACAGTACGTGTCCTACTTGCCCTTGTAGCTAACAAATCTTGGAAACTTTGGCAAATGGATGTAAAGAATGCCTTCTTATATGGATAACTAGATAGATAAGTATATATGAAAGAACCTCTGGGATTTGAAGACAATGCTCATTCAGGCTATGTATGTAAATTAAAGAAGGCCCGTTATAGGGTAGGGCAAATTTCAAGGGTCTGGTATGGTAAGATTGTTGAATTCTTAATACAAAGTGAATACATATTGACTTTAGCAAACTCAAGCTTATTAGTGAAAAATGAGAATGGAAAGTTGGTAATAGCGCTTGTGTATGTGGATGATCTTATCATTACTGGTGATAATGAAAAAGAAGTTCAGTAGATTCAAAGTAATCTTTCAGTGCACTTCTAAATGAAGGAACTTAGTGAGTTAAAGCATTTTCTTGACCTTGAACTAGAATGAGTCAAAGAAGGATTATTCTTGTGCCAACAAAAGTATTTTAAAGACTTGTTGCACAAGTTTGGAATGCTTGACTATAAACCAGTTTCCACCTTAATAGAGGTGAATACTAAACTTTATTCAGAAGAAGGTCATGAGTTAGAAGATCCAACAATGTATCAACAACTTATGCAAAGCTTCATTTATCTGACAATAACACGACTTGACATAGCATTTACTATTGGAGTGGCTAATCGATTAATGAAAACTTCAAGAAAACCTTACTTAGATTTCATTCGATGTATACTCAGGTATATCAAGGGAAGTCTTAACCTAGGCTACTATATAAAAAAGGAAGCATATGCAAGGTAGTGGGATATTGTGATGTCGCCTAAGCTGGAGACCATGATACTCGAAGATCAACCACTGGATATATGTTAAAACTTGAATGTGGAGCAATCTCCTAGTGTGGCAAAACACAACCAGCAATCTCTTTGTCAACTATTAAGGCTAAGTACCGTGCAGCAGCAATGGCATCACAAGAAGGTGAATAGATAAAAAAAAGCTAATAGTGGATCTCCATTAATTAATGGACTATCCAATGGAGCTACATTGTGATAATCAATCAGCAATATATCTAGCTAAAAATCCAATGTTTCATACAAAAACCAAACACATAGAGGTGCACTATCACTTTGTTTAAGAAAAAGTACTACAAGGACAAATTGAGATGAAATATGCAAAGATAGAAGACCAAGTTGTAAACTTATTTACCAAAAGAATCAACAAAACAAAATTTGAAAAATTTAGAAGGCAACTTAGTATAACTTCAAAATTAAGAGAGTAGTCATTGAGGGGGAGTGTTAAGAAGTCACCAACATCTCTTTTGATCTCTCTTGATCTCTCAAAAATCTTCATATTGTCTTATATACATAAATAATATTTTATTGTACAACTCTTCCATAATATTCTAGAATATTATAGAAAGCCTTAAAGTCAATTGTTAATTTACTTAAGGTGTCTATAAAAGGAGCATAAGAGTGTGTGTGAATAACGTGTGAGTGTGTGAGTAGCATTTATGATTGGAAGTGAGGAATGCAAAGTGACGTGTGTGTCGTGAGTGAGTGGAGAGTTTGTATCAATGTTGTTTATAAAATATTATAATCAATTTATTATATTTTGAGTTTCTTTTCAATTAAGTCCTCCATACATTTCGAAAAAAATCAACAGTCTCGTTTCTAATATGGCAACTCTTGATACTAGGAAAATAATTCCAAGAATGATCTTTTCATCTTTTTCCAAGTGGTGACACTTCCTGTAGGTAAATAATGGAGCCAATCTTATGCATAATCCTTTAAGAAGAACAAAAAATCTCTCATTTTTATTTTCTCCTTGTTAACTCGATTTAGTTTCATACTCATATACACTATGTGAAATTCCTTTAAGTGATTTTTTGAGGGTCTTCTCAGCATTTAAATCCTTTATAATCTTATTTTAATAGGTTCAGATGCTTTTTTTATTTAGTTTCATAGTCAAAGGATTGGAGATGCTATTCGATTGGAAAAGACTATAAAAAAGCTAAAGAAAGAAATAACAATTCATAAGCAGTGTAAAACTACAATTCGTGAAACAACAAAAAAACATGTCGAGCAATTGAATGCTATAAGAACTCTTTAAACCATATTTGAACCAACAACCTCACCACATAATCTTTCCTAATTTCAATGCAAATGTTACGTTTAAATTAAAATCTGGCTTAAATCATTTATTGCAAACCATTGTAGTACTACAAATGAGGATCCATATAAGCATCTTCAAGAGTTTCATGTTGTATATATAGGAATGAAGCCTAATAATGTTATCGAAGATCAAATCAAATGATCATTCCTAGGATCGGTTATAATTACTTGCCACCAATAAGTATCACCATATGGAAAGAAATGAAGAAGCAATTCTTTGAAAAATTTTCCAACTTTAAGGCTCGTAAACATTCAAAAGGAGATTTATAGTATTCTGTAACACACTGAAGAGCCTTTATATGATTACTTAGAACCTTTTAGAAAATTATAAGCTAGTTGATTGCACCACCAAATTAGCAAATGGCTCCTAATTTGTTATTTTATGAAAGAATTCTACCTACTGAAAGGAGTAATATCAATGTTGTTAGTGAATAAGCACTTGTTAAGAAAACACCATATGCAGCTCGCACATTGAACATTAATATGACATTTAATTCCCAGGCATTTAATGATAGGATAGATTGTTGAACTCGATGAGTTAATTAGATAAATGTTTCATCTCTTAAAAACATATGGATAATCTTATTGCAATTGTTTATCAACTGGATGTAGGAAGCCACCAAGGATTGTGAATTATGATTAACAGTAGGATACCCAACTGATATGTTGCCAACATTACATGAAGATTTAATAGAACAAGAAAATGTAATATTAGGTTTTTGGGGATAACCTCAATGTTAATAAAATCCATATTTAAACATGTATAACCCCAGTTTAAAGACTATCATAACTTTTAATATAGTACTAGTAAACTAACCACCAGTTAATTTTCAATAATACAAGCAACCCCATCCTCCAAGGTAGCCATAATAAGCTTAAACATCCAATTAATGCATGTCTCCTGAAGATATTGTTAAAACATTAGTTACTAATACTATTAAATTTCCACAAGAGACAAAAACCAATAATCCAAATTTGGAAAATGAAATGGGTCAATTAACTGTTATAGTTTGTTGGTTAGAATCTCAAGGTTTGAATAAATTTCCATCACAACGATAGCAAATCATAAGGAGAGCTCTAATGCTACTACACTGTAATGTGGAAAGCAAGTTGAGCAACCCGTAAAAGTCCCACCTTCACCAAACTCACGTACGAAAGGCAATGTATATGCTAAAGTAAAAGAAATCATGCCTACACCTAAAGGTGATACACATTATTCTTCTTTATTTTTATTTCCTCCTTTTCTAGATACATTAAACAATAACTGAAAATTGGAATGAGATGTTGATTTGTATGAGATATTCCAAACCTAGGAGGTAAATACTCCTCTTTTTGATGCAATTAAACAAGTTCCAAGATATGCTAAATTCTTAAAAGGAACTATTTACTGTAAAAAGAAGATAGAAATTGAAAGGGATTGAAAAAGTAAGGCTACGAGGAAATGTATTCTCTAATGTTCAAAAAACACTACTAAGAAAGTGTAAGGATCCAGGTATCTTTTCCATACCATACACTATTGGTTTTTCTAAACTAGAAAAGGTCCTGCTAGATTTAGGGGCATCTATTAAAATCATGCCTTATTCTATTTATTTATCACTTAATATAGGACCATTAGAAAGGATGACGGTGGTTCTTTAATTATTAGATAGGTCCAGTGTATATCCTAAGTGGATCATGGAGGATGTTGTTGTGCATGTTAATGACAAATTAATTTTTCCTTTAACTTCTATGTTTTGGATATGGAAAAATAATGACCAAACAACACCAATTTTGTTAGGAAGATCAATTTTAAAAATGGTTAAAACAAAATTTGGTGTCAAAAAAAGGTACTTTGACTATGGAATTTAGTAAGGATACTATTTATTTTAGTATATATGATATAATGAAGTATCCTGATGACAATTTTTTATTATTCCAGTTTATGTTTTGAATTCATTAGTGCAAAAATGGTTTCAAACTATGATGGAAAGTCCTTTTAATGATGAAGATACTAATATTTCCCTTAATTTTTATTTACAGGAGTGTATGGTAACCTTGAACAAATTCACAGGAGTGAAAAAGATGTTGACCATACAATAATTGATGCCCACGCTTAGTGACTAGCTCATCCCTTCAGTTGTGTAAACACCAAATTAAAGTTAGAGCCACTATCAGAACTTTTAAAATATGTATTCCTTGGAGAGGGAGACCTTTTGTCAGTGATAATCTCAAGAAAATTGACCCTTACACAAGAAGACATATTAGTGGATGTTTTGAAAAACTTTAAAATGACTATTGGGTGGATAGTAATGGATATTAAAAGTATCAACCCTTTTACTTATATACACAAGATTTTATTAAAAGATTGAGCTAAACCTATAAGGTAACCTTAAAGAAGATTAAACCACCAATGATGAATATAGTGAAGAAAGACATTTTAAAGCTACCCTAAGCTAAGATAATCTATCCAATTTTCAATAATGAGTCTGTTAACCCAGCATTAGTAGTTTTAAAGAAGATTAAGATTACAATGTCACCAATCAAGTTAGGGACTTAGTTCCTACTAAAGTTTAAAATGGATGGCGAGTTTATATCAATTACATAATAGTAAATTCTATAACTCTAAAAGATTATTTCCCTCTCCTAATTATTCATCAAATGTTAGACAAATTAGCTATCAAAATAGTTTATTATTTTCTTGATAGTGTTTTAGGATACTTGATATTGTAATTACTCTGAAAGATTAAAAGAAAACAACTTAAACTTGTCCTTTGAAAACTTTTGCACATAGGCAAAAACCTTTTGACACTTATAATGCCCCAACTACTTTTTAAAGGTGTAGGATAAGTATGCTTTTAGATTATGTATTATAAATTATTATAGTTTCTATAGATAATTTTTTATTCACAAGGATTATTTTTATGAGTGTTTACATAATTTAAGATATATTTTGCAAAGATGTGTGGAGACTAACCTCTTTTTTAGTTTCAAAAAACGTCATTTTTATGGTAGAATAAGGTATAATCTTGGGGCATGTTATTTATTTTAGGTGAATTGAAGTAGATAAGGCCAAAATTGATATTATCTAATCTAAAGATTATTACAAACAAGCCTTCGATAACCTAAAAAAATTACTAGTTTTAGCCCCTAATATTTAACTATAAAAATAGGAATATTTGTTCAAAATCATGTAGGAGATAAGTGACAAAGTTGTAGGATATGTTTTGGGACAATAAGTGGGTAAAGTGCCTCATGTCATTTAGTATGCATCTATGACCTTAAATGATGAGATCTGCACCCATCCTATGCTCATAAAAAATCAAGTCCCTACTTCTAACAGTTTTTTACTATTTTAGGCCGTAGAGTCTATATCTAAACTCCTTATCATCATATCCAATGAACACACAAAGAATAGTCTTCAAATCTAGTTTTGATATCTACGTTTTGGGCCTGTAATCGAAATCCTTGCATCCAAACACCTTTAGATACAAGGACGTTGGATTTTTTTCCTTTCCTTAGTCTCTCAAGAATGTCAAGATCAAAGGGAACTGAAGAAGTTCTATTAATCATTTATAATGTGGATTTGATTGCCTCACCCCATAAAAACTTTGGTAAGTTTGACATTTTAAGCGTATATAAAAATTTCTCCATAATGGTTCTATTCATCCTCTCGATAACTCCATTATACTGTGGCAAACTAAGTTTTGTCTTCCTATTTCTTATGTAATGTCTTGCATAATACTCTTCAAACTCATTAGAGGTGTACTTACCTTCATTGTCGGTTCGAAGACACTACAACTCCCTCTCTGTCTCCCTTTCCACTATTGCAAGAAATCTTCTAAAGGTCTCTAGAATCTGGCCTTTTGTTTTCAACTTAAAGTTTAGATATTACATATAGCATTGTGAATAAAATTAATTGAGTATTTTTTACCACCCAAGGGAAAGGTTGAGTGAAAATGTAGTCTTCCTCCTTATAGACATTTCATGGAATAACATTCGATATTAATTTTTAACCATACAATGTTCACAAGGGTTCGGTGAAAATGTAGTCTTCATAAGGATAAGCGATTTTCTAGCTAGCAACTTAATCCCCTTTTTGCTAACGTGTCCTAATCTCAAGTTACATAAATCCATTGAAGTATTTTTTTTTTAACATGTAATTCTCCTACACATACCTTCAAGTGTGTCATGTATAAAGAGCAGTACAATTCACCATAACTAACCATCAATGCTCCTTTATATAGCTTCCATTTGCCATTCCCAAATCTATGTAAGTATCCTTCGTAGGCATTAATTTGAGTTATAATTCTAGAATATGTCATACACCTCTCAAGATCAATATGCATCCAATATCAGTCTAAACTTAAATGTCTCCCATATCGATGATTTTGATGGAACTCTAATTGCCCATCTTTACACTTCCAAAATCACCATTCCTATAGTTAGTTAAGTATTCCCTCCTTGAAACACAATGATAAGGTTCCACTATATAAATAAGTAACTCTGAATTTAAGTGATTGATATAGAGACACTCACTAGTTGCATAAATCAATGACACTTCATCATTTATGCTTACTATCATTGCTATAGTATATTGTCATCACCATCCTTCTATTTGTCTTACTTCTTCTAACCTCTCCTCCAATTGTAGAAGAACTTAGATATGGTAATAGGTTTGGTGTAGTAGTGACACGTTTTGGTCTCTTTGCTATCTCTCAACTTTAACATGTTCTTTGACTTACCTTGCCCTTTGGGACCTATACTTTTATTTATTCCTTTGTTTTTAACCATAAGAGGCTACACGTTGTTAAATCTGATATCCTTCCTCCTCATATATTTATTGAACATGCTCTCTTTGATCATGTCTAAAGAAAGCACACTATCCAGAGTGGAGTTGTTGATAATTATAACCAAATTTTCCTAACTATCAAGTAACTCAACGGAAACAAAGCTTGTAATTCATCATCGAGGACAATCTTCATCGTAGTCAATTTGTTTATGATCTATACCTACATGCTTCGACACAAATTTTCCAACCTTGAACTTCAAGTTCACAATCCTTTCAATAAATGAAGCTTTGTTGTGAACACTTTTCCTCTCATAAAGAACTTCCAACTTTTACCACAACTTGAAAGGATTCATCTCTTAGGTATGGTTGAATATCCTAATATCAATTCATTGCCTAATAACTCCCAAGGTCTTCCATTTCATCTTCTCCCACTCTTTATTTATCATCTTCTCTAACTTAGACAAGACATCATCTTTTATACTTCTGTCCACATTGATTGGATCGTAGAGATAAAGTGGCCAGTGTTAAATTCATCATAGAGTTACATTCTCTTGTTTGGTTGCTTCAAGCAACAATGATCACAAGATCTTCAAAATTGTTTAGCCAATAACACACTACTCACATAATAGAGATGACTCACGAATAACGAACACAATATTTTTAACTTGAAAAATCTTTTAGTATAGAGATATAAATCACAAGAAATATCAATAAAAAAATCCTCTAAGTACTAAAAAGCAAGATACAAGAGATAAAGATTTCAAGGTAGTCACTTTCTCACAAGACAACTACAGTTGAACCTCTCTATCAAACTCTCTAAACCTCTCTTACTTTTTTAACTCTCGAACACGCTAAGTTGTCACCCAAAAGACTTGTACTAACCACCTCTAGAATTAAGTAAAAATTGATATACACACACATACACACAAATATTTCAGTAATACTCTTAAACAAATTATAAAAATCAAACTTTAATAAAACTATTATTTACTAAAGTCATTTAGAATCAAAAACTCTTATTTCATATGTTTTTATTTCCCATATAACTTTTGTCTTTAAACTTATCTTCAAATCTTCAAAAGCACATAATTTATAACATACACTTCTTTTGATCCAATGAGATATTAAACCTCCAAAGTTCAAATTTAATGGAATTAATCAAATGAACATTATTGAGACTGGACCCACAATATAATGTCCTTTGAATAAATTATATTCCAGGTAAGTTATCTCATAATCTTAATACTATAACAAAATGTTTGTTTGCAATTACATGTATGCAATTCATATCATTATTCTTTTTGAGATATTGTTACTATTCAAAAAATAAAGGTCATGCTACCTATGAAATCTTACTTGTGTTTTATATGGAATTATGACTCATTTATTATAATATATTTAAGCATCAAAAACATTCCTTTACTATGATTTGAATGCTAAGTACTGACTTTATTATTGCGTTTTGGTGTATATACCAAATTATTTTATTTTTATAATTTGGTTTTCATACACTTTATTTATGTAATATATATCAATTTCTTATTCTCAATAAATGTTTATTTCATAATAGTGGGTGAATTTAGAATAATATGACATCAATCAATTTTATTAAAACTCCTAAGAGATTCACTACACAAAACTTTATTTTTAATTAAAGAAAAAGTTGTCACTAAAAGCATTAATATTAGTCACTATTATTGATAGTGTCTAATTTTTAAAGTTGTCGTCTTCCATCACAAATACCTTCATCACAAATGAAATAGTGCTTAATTTTGAAAAATGGTCACACTTATGCAACAATTTTATGACAAAAGTACTAACACTAAAAATTATGAAATGTGTGTGTTGGCCTCCGAACGTTTTTTTTTATTAAGCATGATTTAGATAATTATGATGTTTGGATAAGTGAATTTTTGGGAGTAAATTTTTTTTATTTATTTACTTATATCTATGTTAGTGGAATTTATTTCATGGGTTAGTTGAAGTAAAGTTGGTAAATAAATGCATAAAGGGGTGTTTTGGGTAGTTCACCTAAGGTTAAAAGCACTAAGGCATTAAAGGAAGGGCAAGGTGGATTTTTCTCATTCATTAAGGGTTAAATGGGAAAGGAAAGGTAGAGTTTTGGGCTGGAAAAGAAGAAAAAACGTGAATAGGTGGAGCAAAGAAGTGTTATACGAAAATCAAAAGTGAGAAGGAGAGGTTTCGATGAAGTGGAGGAAAGAATAGAGTTTTGGGCTAGGTTTCATCTTTTCTTAGCCTTAAAGAGAGAGTTTGAGGTTGCTTAAGAAGGGAAAAAGAACGAGGAAGGGAAGAGCTTTCTTTAGAGCCAATAACCTCATAAATTGGTGAAGATTCATGGTAAGTTTGTGTTTTAAAATTTGGATTTTTGGAAAGGTTTTGGTACAAAGAACTTAGGAAATGCATGGTATAAGTTTTCTAGGGTCAATTTCATGCATATGGTTCTTTGGGTTTTCCAATTTGAATTCTTATTGATTTGGAGTTTTTGTTAATGTTCAAGAAAATCAAGAGAGGCAAGAGGAGAGACACCCTTGAGCAAGTTTCAATCAAGGAAACCAAGGTGGGTGACATTTTTATAGTTGAGTTAATAAGCTATTAAAGTTCCTTAAAATAAATGAAAATTAATGACTTTTCAACTACCTTATAAATGAACATTTATTGTCCTTTAAATGATTGAGAATTTGCTATGTGTTTGGTATGTGAGTTGAGTTGATGATTTGTGAGAATACTCTCAAAATGATTCTTTTGGAAAGATAAATGTTTATGAAATCATGTTTTCGGAAATAGTTTTCGAAATATCTCATGTTCAAGAAAAACAAGTTTTCAAGAATGTGTCGTTTGAGCAAGCGGTTTTCCATTCATTAATTACATGTTATGTGGGTTTGGTGTAATCCATTGAAGAATGTCATATGCACGTTGACCAAGATAAAGGCTTCTCCCGCCTGCCCGCTAGTGGCATGGAGCTCCTCCATGGACTCCCTCAAGTTTACGACTACACAAGACCATTATGTGGAATTATGTAGTTTGTCATGTTCATGGACTTACCCAAACCATAATGAAGTGCTTATGTGTTTGCATATGTTGACAAGCTTGATGAATGCATGATTTATGTGAATTGTGAGTTGTTTTGACAAGATGTGAATTTGAGAAATATATGTTTTATGGATTTACATGAGAATTTGCTTTGATTTTGAAGATTTAAAATTGTTTTGCTTATTACCATTATAAAACTGTTACCCACGAGCTTTAAGCTCACCCCCACTCCTTCGCATCCACAGGTGATGAGCAGGATATTGAGTGATCGAGTTGAGCGTCAAGGCACCAATCCAATTTGCACATTTTGTTCTTTTGAAGTTAGATTTTGTAAAACAATGCTTTAGTTGCATTTTGAGAAATTATTATTTTCGTAAAGTTTGTATTTTGGATTATGTTGTATTGTGGCTCGAAATGCCCACTAAAGCGTTGTAACACTCTTATTTTGATGCGAATGAAATACATTTACATTATGTTTGTTTATGGCTTTCCAAAATCTTTATATTGCATTTTTAAGCTTTTCATGGGGGGATAGGATTTGTGTTCTGACTTCAGTGAAAATTCTGGAATAATTTATGATGAATCTGACCAAGTTGTCTTCATGGAAGTTGAAGATGATCTCTCTAGCTTTTCAACGATATAAAGTTTGTAATTTTTGGATATCGGAATGGAAAGTTATGATCATTACAAGTGTGATACCGCATAGGATGTGTGTATAGGACAACTATGGGGAATGATGTTTAATTGTGGTTTTGATGATTCAAATGAGTTAAGATATTGATGTATTGTGGCTGAAAATGTTCACTATAGCTTTGAAAAAAACTCCTATATTTTGATGTTAATGAAGTGAGTTTGTGTTTTGCCGATGATGTTTCAAATTTGTTCATTGCCTTTTTCAAGTTTTCCATAACGATGAGAATTTGAGTTCTGATTTCGACAGAAATATTGTATTGATTTAGGCTGAATTGGATGAATTTGTCTTCTTAAAAGTTGTAGATTATTTTTCCAGCTTTCTGATGATATATAGTATGAAAATTTTGGACTTTGTAATTGAAAGATATGATTATTAGGAGTTGGTGATGTTGCATCGGATGGACTTTTGGGACAGCTATTTTGTTTAGAAATGTTGACCCTTATAAAGGCAGAAATTGTTTCTAGATTCTGCATAAAAATTGTAGATATTTATTTTAGCTTTCCATTGATATAAAGTTTGCAAAATTTGGAGTTCTGGATCAAAAATTATGAAGTTTAGAAGTTGAACTATCGGAAGAAGAAGAGCAGAAGGAGAAGCGCGAAAAATCGTGATCGCGACATTTTACTGAACATGCTTCAGTATTTTAAAAATATCTTCACCTGTAGAGATCCAAATGAGGTAATTCTTATTTTCAGATAAACTAGAGACATAAAGCTACAAGTTTTCTGAAGAAACTGAATTTTAATTCGGACTCTAGAACTTTCAATTTCTGGATGGAAATTAAGTATAGTGTACTATTTCAGTTTAAGAATAGTCCGAAAATGTGTGGGCTATAACTTTCATATTTTTGAACCAAATGCAATGATTTTAGTGTCTTTAGAAACTTAAAACAATGGGGAACAAATGTTCCAAAGAAGCTAAATTAAAATTCCAATTTGAGGTTTCCTAAAATCTGTTCGGAAATAGGAGAAATGAGTTGGTTTTTTGACAAATGACTGGTGTGGGCACGCCACCCTTGTGAGATGCACGTCCAGATGTCACTTAGGATGTCGAGCACGGGACTTGCAAGGGCGGGGTCCCAACAGTGTGAAAAAATTATATGGTCACAATGACTTTACATATTTATAAAAAGTTTGTCAACACAAGCAATATAAAGTAGTGACAAATAAAGTTGTAATTGTACTTCATTTTATTGTGACAACATCATTGCCACTAAAATACTTGAAAATAGTGACAAAGTATTTGTTACTAATGCTTTCTTTAGCAGTGTCCATTACTTCCTAGTCACTAATATTTTAAGGAAAATGTGTTAACATCATTTTGTCACAAAAATGAAATTTTGTTCTTACAAAAAATATTGTGACTAATATGTTTATTATTCTCACAAATAAAACTATTAATTCAACTAACGTACGTGTATGTGTGTGTACACATATACATATACTTTTAAGGGAAAACAGAGAGAAGCATTTTCCAAAGCTGATAAGTGATGCCAAAATTGAATTCAAGTGAACAAGATAAACAAATTAATTACAAGAAATAGGAAATTGGGTTTCATTCAAAATCAATTCCACAGTACTTAGTAGTAACCAATGCCTCTAAGTTCATTGGGACTTGCTTGCCAGTCATTGCTTCCTTAGCTTAAAAACAAAATCCGACCTGAAAGTCAATATTATAAAAGCTAATCTCAAAGTTTATTTTATGGGCTAAAGGTACTAAAAACAAGTGATAAATAGAAACTTGAATGTCATATCCAAGTAAAGAGAAAAGAGCAAGAAACTATGGTACAAGCCTCTTAATAACATAATTGAGTGAAAACATAATGTTTTTTTCCCAAGTAAACTAAAGCTCTACTTGATCTTAACAGAGATATAAAATCTTAAGTGCAAACTTATGAGGCATAGTACATGGAATTATATGCCTACTTTCAAGAAAATATAGTATTCTTTAAAGGAATAACTAAGAACTACAAAAGAAAAGGCAAAAGATATTCAAAGCACATTATCAACCCTTCCATCAACAAACTAAATATATAGTGCACATAGCAATTGCATACCATTTCAACAAACAACAATCTCTTTTACACGCTAGATAATACTAGTTATTGGATTAGAAAATACTTTACTATCCAAGTTACCCTCCATATACAAAATTGCACCATAGTAAAGGGAAAACTAAAATTGTTATTACTGTGATAACATATAGAGAGGAACTAAGGGAAAAGTTGGCAGGAACTAAAACTGGAGACAAGTTACAATTTGCAATTTCTCACAACAAAATTCATTTAAATGTTGACAAGAGAATATTGGGTACTTAAGTAGAAACAACATAATTTAATAACAAATCGAAGCAATCCATTGATTATACTTGGTATGAAATAAATTAAAAGTGGCAACTGCTGCTTTCCATGATGCTTAAGGTACTACATTGCTCAACCAACATAAAAGCAACGTATAAGAAAACAATGGGGAAAAAAGGAGAAAGGGAAGAAACAAGAATGCTTTGCAAGTAAAGTCCTTGATTTGGATATTAATAGTATACCAAAAGTTTTTATTCATAAATGATGAATACAAATTGAATTAAAACAGTAAATGATATAAATTGTTTGGACACTTGGTTATAGGCTATAAGAGATGGAAGAAAAGAAAAATATTTTCAATGTTATTGCTAATCAAAGACTATTTGAAAAACATAATCTAACAAAAACTTTGTTTTTCAATTCTATAACATACACAAAGCTACAAAGGCTAGAAAAGAGATGAAAGAACCAAAAGGTTCTCTGGTCAATAGGATAATTTTGGACACAATACCAATTAGCTATGACAATACTCAAATACAAAGCTTTAGTTTTCAAGACCATCACTCTTACACACACATTAAAACTCTGAGTTTATGCATTTCAAAGGTATAGAATGCATTCAACTTCACATGCTTTAAAGCTGAATCAATGTCAATAACTGATTATTACATAAATAAGAATGCACGTGGTAGGTAAACAAGATCAATTTGGCATAAAATCTCACCAAGGCACAATATGCTTGACAAGAAGATCCCTGAATCTAAAAAGGTAAACTGAAACCCTATGCCACTGAACAACAAAGCAGTTGGTATAGTCCTTTGGATCTTCAATGTTCAATGGTCTCCTATTGTTGTGAATTCCACCTGTCCCTGCCGATATTTTCATAGTTATTCCACCCTTCATCCTTTTCTATAGTGGACTCTACCCAACCCTCCCTACTAATATTGCCTGTAAAATGACACCCAAAAAATAAATAACTCTCACATCAGCATAAAAGTACTATAAAACCTTTAGTAAAAGGAAATAAGACCAAAAGGTTTTAAATAGAAATCAACTCGTAAATACCATGTCCATTCTCAAGTGGTAACCCATAAAAAGCCTGTCCACTCTCAAACAGTTGATCATAGACCTCTCGCTCCTTAGTAGTCGACTATGGGGGTGCGTATAAGTTGGAATTGGACTCGTCCAAGTCATGGTTTTGACAAGAGGAGATGCAAAAGGGCACGGAGACCTGAGAATCTTTTGGGCTTGACAGAAGAGAGCGATAGACTCTATAGGAGAGAGTAGCCATAAAATTCATCGTCTCGAGAGATTATAAGTTTTTTGTGTTTGTGAGAGTGTTAAAGTTGAAGGACCTTAAACCCTTGAAGTCTTAAAACCCTGTCTGATAAAATGCTCGTTGGATTGAAATTTATTGCCAGAATCCTATGGCATGTCCCCCTGCTTATAAAATCTTTACTTAATTCAAAGCTTTTACTTAGATATAATTTCATCATAGTTTACTAAAATAAATAATATATATTATTAGGAATGGGCTCAAGCTAGAATGTATCTGCTAGAAAATTCTAAAGAAATCAGAGAGTTTGTGGAGTAAGCTCTTTGAAATTAGTCATTTTACATAATTTGTTTTATGGTTTATATGTTATTTAAGTAACTAGTAATATTAATATGACACGTGCATAAAGAAAAACTTAAGAGGGAGGATCCTAGAAATGTAGAAAGAATATATTAAAAAGAATTTCATTAGTGGTTTAAGATATGTGTAAGTACTATAAATATATTTTCACCTATAATTTTTTATAAATTATAATTTGTATAATATAAATATTTAATGTGAATTAATCTTGATAGGCCATCGTATTACACTATAAAGGAATTGAAATGGTTAGTGATCAATTATTGCATTTAGCTTATGGGCCAGATAAGCAAATTTATCGGTATAAAAGCTTCCTCATCAATGATTGAAGGTTTAACACAAAAGATAGAGATTTGCAATTAAAATCACAAAATAGTGGAATTTTTGTAAAAGGTGATGTGAAAATCGACAATTTGGATTATTTTGTTGTTTTGGTATATATCATACAATGAAATTATCATGGGGGAAATAGTATCATTTTATTTAAGGTTGACTGGTGGGATGTGTATCATAAAGGTAGATATAAGGTTGATAAGTTTGGGTTTCCTACGATCAATATCACACGCAAGTTGAAAACTGATGAACCATATGTTTTAGCTCTCAAACTGGACATGTTTACTACATAAGAGATATTAAGGAACTCAATTGGCAGGTTGTTATCGCGACAAAGCCTTATGATTTGTATGATCTTCCTGATGATGATATAGGAGATGAGTCATGTCAGAAAAAGAAAATTTTGGCTTTACACTTATTGAATCTACTTTAAAGGATGATATTGATATGATATCTTTAGATAGATCTTATTTAGATGCTGTAACTATTGAAGGAAATCCGTAAAATATTGATACTTTGAGTACTAGAGAAGATTATGAAACTAATTTTGATGAATTTTTATGAATATATGATGATGAGACAATTTCAATAAGTTAAGATGAGGAAGGCGACGATGACAATAATTAAGCATTGATAAGAACTTTGTTTTTAAATTTTGAATAGGTTAAGAGTTTTGCTTAATATTTTGGAACCACATTTTTGTTATATTTAAATTTTTATTTATTTTTATTTTTATTTTTATTTTGATAATATTTCAAAATTATGTTTAGCTAATACCTATTGATATGTAGAATTTTTTTGTCATTCCACCATTCGGGTGCTCACTATACATAACATACCCTTTAGAATGTTCGGGATATCTTATAAACACCATTTTAGTGGCTCTTAGACCAAGTTTCCCATGTTTATGAGTTGGGTTGTGTACATAACTAGCCGAACCCCATGGGCGCAAATGATCTAAAGGACTTTCTTCCATTCCATAACTCATATGGAGTGGCGGGTACACTTTTACTTGGCACACGGTTAAGAATATAAGTTTTCGTGAGCAACGCATCTCCCCAAAAACTAATTAGAAGATGAGCATGTGCCATCATTGACCTAACCATGTCAAGCAATGTTCGATTCCTACGATCTGCAACATCGTTTTGTTGTGGAGTTGGAGGAATTGTTAGTTGTCTTATTACACCCTTTTTCTCACAAAATTCTTTGAACATATCAGATAGATATTCTTGACCACGATCAGTCTGAAGAGTTTTAACTCTTCTTTCCAATTGTGTCTCAACTTCAGTTACAAAACTTTTAAACACATTAAGCGCTTCATAGCGATGAGCTAAAAGATACACATATCCATAGTGAGAATAGTCATCAATTAAAGTGAGAAAATATATAGCCCCATGACGTGCCTTAACATTCATGGGGTCCACAAATATCAAAGTGAATAAGCTCCAAAGGTTTAGACACCCTTGAAGCCTTACTAAAAGATTTCACGGTTGCCTTACCAGCTAAACATGACTCGCATCTCGGCAACTTAACCTTAGTGAGTTAGTCTAAAAGACCTTCTTTAGCTAGCCTACTCAGTCGATCTTGGCTAATGTGACCAAGTCAAGCATGCCATTTAATAGATTCAGAATCATGATCAAAATATGAAATATAAACCGAAGATGAATTATCATAACAAGCATCCAAATCAAGAATTAGAAAATCATTTTTCAATGTAGCATGGCCAAAGATATTGCCATTATACATAATATCCAATCCATAATGATTAGAACTAAAAATGAATCCTGATTTCATTAAAGTTACAAGAGACACAAGGCAACATCGCACCCCAGGTGCACAGAGAGCATCATGGAGAAGCAAAGTATGTCCTCCATGTAACTTGAGCTGATATATCCCTATTCCTAGGACATCTTCTTCACTGTCGTTTCCTAACACGACAGTTTGTGAACCCACCAGATACCGATGAAAGTCCACATAGCCAGCTTGATCATGAACTATGTGCTTGCTTGCTTCCATATCTACAATCCAATTAGGAAGAGAATTAGCAACTAATGCATGAGAACAAACATATAACTCAGGAGTTATAGATAAGAAAGGTACCTTCTTAGGTTCAGGACAATCTCGAGCAAAATGAAATTTCTTTCCATAATTAAAGCACCTCACACGTGCCATGTTTTTCTCTCCTTAGCCCTTAGCCTTTTACTTCTTGACTATATGAACTTTTGTTCCATTCTTTTGAGGAGGCCGAGAACCTTTTCTTTTACCTCGTTTGGTGTTGTTGCCCTTTGGTCCTTTGTTTTTAGCAACAAAAGCCACATTGGAGGAGTCAGGTGCTTTTAAGCGACCCTCCTCCATTTCGAGGTGCCTAGTGATCTTTGAAAGGGTTTTGACATTTTTATTATGTGTCAAAACAAGTTTCACATTCTTCAAGTGCTCAGTATAATCTGGAAGAGCCCAGAGTCCAAATAACATTAAGGACTTATTCCTCTTCAGAGACAGCCTAGCCAGCTACCTTAAGATCACAAACCATAGCACTTATGGTTCGTAAATGTTCAGTCATAGTACGAGTTGTATTAATCTTGTAGTTCATCTACTTGAGGTGTAAAGCACGAAGCCTTGTAGTAGATGTTTGACCAAAAGTAATCTTAAGTTTGTCCCACATATCCTTAGCAGTGACATAATCCTCAAACTCTCCAATTAAATCATCATACATGAAATACAACATAGTATAACATGCCTTACGATCCTTTTTGGACCAATCTGCATAAGCTTTTAAAGATGCTTGATATTGCTCACTAGCAGTATCAATATCGTTTCTGTCTGTGTCTTTGATTGAAGGCACAATCATTATTATGGTCAAATGTTTGAGCAATTCTTGTTCATTTAGAAGATACTGAATCTTCCTTTTCCACATATCATAATTGGACCCATCCAATTTTTCAGTGGTGGACAAATCACTGATCAAGATTTTAGTTGTCATATCTATAAGTATATATAAACATGCTATGAGGCACATATCCAAATGATCAAATTATCAAAATTATCATCATTCATATTATAAGATAAAAAATTTCACTAAGCTCATAATCATTACTTATGACATAAATTAGAAATTTTTTATTAATTATTCACATGAAACATATTCAAAAAAATGTATATATTTATATATATTTCATATGTTAAACCAATTAACATAACTGATTCTTATGAAAAGTATATTAACATTTTATTTTAATTTTACATAAAACAAATTTATATAACTCATACAAAAATGAATTAGGAATTTCTAAAATTTAATTAACCTATTTTAATTTGAATATCACAAAGATGCCAAAAAATATCTTATATGTAAAACTAATTTACAAAAAAAAATCTAATATATATAAAATAGAATTTACATACAAAATTATATAAAACTCATTTATATAATATTATTTTAAATATAATAAAAAATTACCCATAAAAATATTTATGGAATATTTCAAATTACATTATATGAAAACACATTCATAAAGCGGTTAGAACACACTTAATCGTTTGAAACAAACAAAAACAATGAAAAGTTTCAATCCTCTGTATGGAGAATTTCTGTAAAACCATTTAACGCATTAGCGTTTGAAAAAAGAATGAGAAGTTTCAAGCCTCTGCGTGGATGTTTTCTGTAAAACCATTTAACGCATTAACGTTTGAAATAAGAATGAGAAGTTTCAAGCCTCTGTGTGGATAATTTCTTTGAAACCATTTAATGTATTAAATGCATTTGTACAGATCTTACACATGCATCTAATGAGCCTTTGCGTGGAGAATTTCTGTGAAACCCATTTAATGCATTAATGTTTGAAAGACATTAAAGACAAGAGTATCAAAATGAAGCCAAGGGGTTTTTAGTATTCATGCACATGATCTCTTCTTAATGTAATAAAGATATTAAAGGCAAGATTATCAAAATTAAGCCAAGGGGTTCTCGGTATTCATGCACAAAAACTGAAAAAAAGAAGAAGCAAAGACCTATTCTAGTTTTCATGCATACCTTCACTTCTTTCTTATTCTTGTTTTTTTGTTTTATATACTGTTTATACAAAAAAACGAAAACAACATTTGTATATATTGTTACTCTCCTATTTACAGTGTTCTTTTCATGCATGTTACTGCATAAAACGAAAGCTAGAATTTCTTCTATCCACTTTGACAGTGAATGAACCAGTATCTCTTCTATCCACTTTGACAGTAAATGAAATGACACACTCATGCAATTTTCGTGAACAAATAAAAACCGCAAATCATGGTTCATTTTTTTAAAATATGATGCAAACGCAACACTGACTCTAATACCAATATAGATTTATATATAAGGACTGGTCTTAATGTGGAAGCAGTAGATCGGTTCTCTATTTGATAATCCACATTTCACGGTTAGTTACTAGAGTCATCCTTAATCCACATCCCAAACTCTAAACTTTGATGATGTGTTTCACATGAGAAAGAATGAGAGAGTTCTTTTTCTTTTATTGCAAATGAAAGTTTTTATTCCACCCCTTGAATTCTCCTTTTATTTGAGAATAAACATAATCAACAGAGTTATGTTATATGGTTGTTCATCTTGTGTCCTTTCACGTTGTCTAACTGTTCACAATTTGCTTTCGAGTTAGCAACTTTGAATTTTTCCTTCCTTTGTTTCTTGGATTCAACTCAGAAAATAAAATAATTTAATGAATAAAAAATTCAAAAGAGGTTCATGGCTGGAGGTAGAGAGAACTAAGTAAGGGTAATTTTGGAATGTACCAGTTGTGTTCGAACGAGTGTTAATAAGAAATTAACACTTATTTCTAAATATATTACTCAAAAAAATCGACACAATACGCCTAGTCGATTGGAATGGAGAAACTTTTGTCCCTATTATTACAAACATACGATTCATGGGGAAATCAAAAAATAAATTCAACCGATTCTCCGATGGCCAACTTTACAAGGAAGATGAAAACTGGCATACTAACAATATTATAATGTTTTTTTTAAAAAATCAGAAGGATAAATTAAAAGAACAGTATATGTACATTGCGTTCATTTACAAGTGCCACTGTAGACACAACTAGCGAAAAGGCAAAAGCCTTAGAGCCATCAAAGAAAAGCACAGGTGGACATAAGCTAAGGGAGGACTAAAGCATAGGCAATCAAGCAGCACACCTGGACACATACCAAGTCCGAAGCAATCTAGATCCTATGATAAGTATTACAGCCCAAGGAAAGCCAGCCTAAAGAGATATACAGGAGGAACGCAACCAGAAGATCGATAGCATATGATAGACCAAGGGACACTGCTGCCCAATGATAAGGAGCCGAACCACCAAGGGGGCAAGGCGCATACTACCTTGCCTAAGAGGCTTCGCAGACGAAGCCTACAAGTGGACTGAACAATAACCTGCAAAAGAAAGGAAAACAAACATTAAGATATTATTACCTCCGCTCAGTGTATAGGCTGAGGAGTTCCCTAACGTGAGAGATTACGTCGAGATACACTCGTTCCTCCTCCTTAGCTTCATTATTGAAGGTGCGAGCATTGCGCTCAGTCCAGATATGGTAAATTGTCGTGGAGAGAAGAAGGGGAAAGTGGGTGATGGTTGTCGCTCTGGTACAGGAAACAGTTCTATACCAAGAGAGGAGAGTTGCAAGGGTCGAGTGGGTGAAGGTGGGTAAGTTGAATTGGGTGAGGCATTGGGCCCAAATTGAGTGGGAGAAGGGGCATTCGAAGAATAAGTGGTCAATTGATTCATTGGCTGAGAGGCACAGGGAACAA
>JAOSBK010000009.1:21378592-21400306 GCA_027568895.1 Erythroxylum shatona | reverse complement strand
CAAAAAAAAACATATATATATATATATATATATATATATATATATATATATATATATCTCATTTTTATCCAACAATTTAATAATCAGCAATTCTAACTCAAGATCTCATAATTAAGGATGCTATCACATAAAACATATCATGTATATTTAACCATCAAAATATAACACTCAAATTCGTATCATGCTTAAAAAATAAAAATGAATGAACAAACATAATGGCTTGACAGTCCTATGGATAAAAATGGAGAAACTAAAGTTTACACCATGAACTGAATGAGTCCATTTCTTAGGAGCTCATGTGCCACAAGTGGGCAGCCGAGAGAACGCTTTAAGTCAATGTACATGTGACGAATGAAATGGCATCTCTCTTGCCCAAAAACAAGCAAATTTTTATGCTCAATTCATTCCATCACATATTTATATTTTCATGCTTCTTATTCTTTTTCCTTTTTTGAATATACCAAATTTCATAACATTTTTCAAAGCATAGTATGATAATAAATCATAATGCATTTTCCGACAATCACAACAATTCAAAATCAAGCAATTAAGCATACACATATAGGTAAGGAAATTTTCCCATCTCCACAATAATAATAAACATATTACCCACCTAAATTGGTTAGAGCTAACCTATCCATTGTTTATTTAGGCTAGAAAAACTAAGACCTAGTCTCAAATCTATGGAAATCAAAATGGGTTTCTTGGTTCTCTTCTCTCTTCCAACACAAAACTCATTTCTCTAATTTCTTTTGTACTAATACAAGAAGAAAAGATGATGGAGATTACCTAAACAAGTTGATTCCTCTTTTTTCTTCTTTTTTCTTTCTTTTTCACATTTTCTTCTTCTTTCCTAAATTCTCCCATGATTTCTTCTTCTTTCTTTCTTTTTTTTCTTCTCCATGTTTTCTTCTTCTTTCTCATTTAATCAAAACCACTTTGTTTTTATCTTTCCAATTTTACCATTCCACTTTTGGTGTAATTCCCATTAGCTCCTTTAGTCTATTAACTACCATATTATACTTCTAACATTTCTATTCTAAATTCTAAATTCTACTTATGCTTACTAATTTAATGGAATAAACTTTAAAATTAATTAATTAATTAATAATTAAAAAAGGGGTCCAATAATTCTCCTTCCCTTAAAGAATTTCATCCTCGAAATTTTTACCTAAGTCTACAATAAGGTGCGAATACTTCTCCTTCATAGCTTCCAAAGGCTCCCATGTTGCCTCCTTTCTTGCATGGTCCTTTTATAAGATTTTAACCAGCTTCACAGTATTATTTCTCAAGACCTTTTCCTTTGAATATAGAATCTCTACTGGTTGTTCTTCATAAGTCAAATCCTCCTTTAATTGAACCTCAAAAGGTTAGACTATGTGTGAAGGATCTGAATGGTATTTTCTCAACATTGATACTTGGAAGACATTGTGAATTTTAGATAATTCTAGTGGCAAGGCTAACTTGTAAGCTAGAGGGCCAATCTTCTCAATAATCTCATAAAGGCTTGTGTATCTTAGACTAAGCTTGCCCTTTTTACTAAATCTTAAGACTCCTTTCTATAGAGAAGCTCTAAGAAACACTTTATCTCCAACTTCAAATTCCATCCCCTTTCTATACACGTCTATGTAGCTCTTCATCCTGCCTTGAGCTACCTTAAGTCTCTGCTTCACCAATTTAATCTTGTCAACTGTCACTTGTACCAACTCAGGTCCTAAAAGTCTTCTTTCACCTTAGTTATTCCAACAAATAGGAGTTCTGCACCTCTTACCATATAAAGGTTAATAAGGTGCCATTTGAATTCTCGAGTGGTAGGAATTATTATAAGCAAACTCAATTAAAGGTAAATGATCATCTCATGAACCTTTGAAGTCTATAACACAAGTTCTTAGCATTGTCTCCATTATTCATATTGTCCTCTCTGATTGGCCATCAGTTTGTGGGTGGAAAGTTGTGCTAAAATATAACTTGGTTCCTAAAGCCTCTTATAAACTTTCCCAGAATCTAGAGGTGAACTTGGGATCTCTATCTGGGACTATAGAACTTAGAATCCCATGAAGTCTGATTATTTCATCTATGTATTTCTTGGCCAGAGCATTCAAAGAATCTATTTGTTTAATAGGTAGGAAATGTGCTGACTTGGTTAGCCTATCAACAATCACCCATATTACGTCATGTTTCCTGCTAGTGTTTAGTAATCCCATCAAAAAATCCATTGTAATCTTCTCCCATTTCCATTCAGGAATAGACAAAGGTTTAAGCTTGCCGGTAGATGCTTGATGTTCTGTTTTCACTTGTTGGCATACTAAGCATTTTCTAGTATATTTTGTATCATCTTTCTTCATTCCTCTTTACCAAAAGTGCTCTTTAAAATCTCTATACATTCTTGTACTCCCCAGGCGGTAATCTATAACCAAGTCATAATCCTGCAGTAGTTCTAACTACCTTCTTTGCCTTAGATTTAACTCTTTTTGGCTCATCAAATATTTAAGACTCTTGTGGTCTATAAATACCTTAGTGGTGACTCCATATAGGTAATGTCTCTATATTTTCAATGAAAAAATTATGGCAGCTAGCTCCAAGTCATGTGTAGGATAATTCATCTCCTAGGGTTTTAATTGCCAAGAAGCATAGGCAATCACTTTATGTCCTTGCATCAACACACACCCCAATCCCTTCCTTGAGGCATCACTATACACTATATACTCATTACTACTAAAAGGCAAGATCAAAATTGGTGCAGTTGTGAGCCTATTCTTCAATTCCTCAAAGCTCCTTTGAAATTCTTCTGTCTACACAAATTTCTGATTCTTCCTCTTCAGTTTGTTAATTTGGGACACTATCATAGAAAACCCTCTACAAATCTTCTGTAATAACCAGCTAAACCCAAGAAACTCCTCACTTTTACTATACTCTTAGGTGCTTCCCATTTAACTACAGCTTCTATTTTTCTTGAATCCATATGTACTCCTTGTTCTAAAATTAAAAGTCCAAGAAACACTACTTCCCTTTGCCAAAATTCACATTTATTGAATTTGGCATACAACTCTTTCTTCCTCGATGTCTCCAAAGAAATCCTTAAATGTTCTTTATGTTCTTCGTCACTCTTGGAAAAAACTAATATATCATCAATAAAGACTATAATAAATTAGTCTAAAAAAGGCTTGAAGACTCTATTCATTAAGTACATAAAGGCTACAGGGGCATTTGTTAATCCAAAGGGCGTAACTAAGAACTCAAAATGCCCATATCATGTTCAAAAACCAATCTTTGACACATTGGACTTCTTTATTCTCAACTGGTGGTAACCTGATCTCAAGTCTATCTTAGAGAAGACTTTTACCCCTTGTAATTGATCAAACAAATCATCTATATGTGGGAGCAGATATCTATTCTTGATAGTGACATGATTAAGCTTCCCATAATCCACACACATTCTCAGTGATCCATCTTTCTTCTTCACAAAAAGAACTAGAGCTCCCTAAGGTGAAGAGTTAAGCCTAATATAACCTTTCTCCAACAGCTATTCTAATTGCTCTATAAGCTCCTTCAATTCTGATAGAGACATTTTATAAGGTGGAGCTGATATTGGTGCAGTGCCTGGAAGAAGTTCGATGAGAAACTCAATTTCTCTAGGTGGTGGTAGTCATGGTAATTACTCTAAAAAGACATTCAGAAATTCCATGACAATAGGAATATCTTCTAACTTTCCTCCATCTACCTTCATGTCTACCACATATGCCAATAATACTTCATATCCTTTCTTCATCATTTTCTTTACTATTAGAGCTGAAATAATTCTAGGAAGGCTTGCTTTCCTATTCCCCATAAACAACACCTCTCTGCCTCTGACCAACTCAAACTCTACTGTCTTTTATTTACAATCTAAATTGGCATTATATTTTTCTAACTTATCTGTGCGCAAAATTACGTCTAATCTCCCCATCTTCAATGACATTAAATCCACTACTAATTTTCCTCCACCAATGTATATTTCATAATTTCTATAAACCTGACTAATAATGATATATTGGTAAATTTGGGTACTAACCATCAATGGACTATCTAAAGGTCTCAAACTTCTACCATACACAATTCTAATTGATGAAACAAATGAATGGGTAGACCTTGGATCAATTAAAGTAATAACATCATCATTAAATAATTTAATCATACCATTCACAACCTCTAGAGTTGTTTCTACGTCCTCCCTTGTCATTGCAAACATCCTAGCTAGTGTTTGCCCCTGGGTCTTCTTAAAGGATTCAATTTCTTGGCTATCTCAGAACTTCCCACTTTAGTTGCAATCTTGAGTCCCATAGTCTCAGCCCTTTTTGAAGCTTGCATCTGAGTTCGCTCTCATCTTGTATACTACAAGCACTCTTTAGCCATATGCCGTTTTTCTTATAGTTAAAACAAGCTCCACTTAGCCTATAACACTCCCCTTTATGGAATTTGCTGCAATGGTTGCAATTGGGAATGGATGGCTTATCCCCCTCTCCCCTTTTACTATCTCTAGCCATTGAGGCTTGATGAGAGATAGTTCTTATCTATTTAGACCTGCTTATGCCACTAGTCCTATCCTCAAATTGTACGGGGAAAGTCCTAGCACTCCTCTCTGACATAGGAGCATTACTTCCCCTCCTGAAATGTTCTCTCCCTTTCCTCTTTCTGTTCATTGCACTCTTTATATTCCCCATATTCTTAACTCTCAATGTCGCTTCGACCAGCTGTTGAAAGTTATATAAATTTTATGCCACCACTTTTTATCTGATGGCTAAATGTAACCCTGTTTTAAAACTATGGCACTTAATAGCTTAGCTCATCATCGTCTTAGTTGCATATCGGGATAGTTGCTTAAATTTTCGCTCATATTTGCTCACTGTCATCTCCCTTTTAGTGATACTTGGAAATTCCCTTTGCTTCTACTAGATATATACCTCAGACAAATGTTTCTTCTTATAGGCAACTAGGAAATCCTTCCATGTCAACACTGGTGGTTTCATCTGAATCCCCGAGTACACTTTCCCACCAATGCAAGGCATCTCCCTAACGTAAACATGCAGTATATTTGACGTTTTCATCATCCTCACAATTCATTTGTTCCAATATCCTTTCTACCTTCCTTAACCATGTTTCAGCTTCTTATGGATCAGTTGTTCCACAAAAATCCACTACCCTATACTTCTTAAGCTTATCAAATTACTTTCCTTTCTTAGCTAGTGTTGGAGCAAAAGTTTGTGGCATCTGACTTATGGCTGAGATAAAAGCCTGAGCAAATGCCTAGAATAGTCTAAGATCTAAGGGAGTAGGCACTTGTTGTTATAGAAGAGGTGACTCATGTGTTTGTGATCGAGAGGGCCCACTACCATGCCCTACAGAAGCCTCAACATCTCTTAGGGCTCTAGACTCATCAGTACCCTCCTCTTTTGAAGGAGAGTCAGGTGCAACAGATCCTTGCAAAACTCCTCATGTTCTTCTACGAGGTGGCGTCTTACTCCTTCGATTTAAACACTAACAATTAGCTTATGTTTCATTATAATCTTATTTCCAACATGTATGCATCATATGCATGTCACTTAATGCAATCAATCAGTTCAAAAATGCAACAATTACTCACACATCATAATAATTTATACCACTACGTATTCTAAACCTAGGAATCATTAAAAGCCCTAAGCTCTGATACCAAACAATGTAAGGCCTGGGTTTCATTACTTATTCCAAAGCAATAAAACAAGACGGTCAGGTGAAGATTCTGTGAGAGGAAAGTTGGAAGCTTCAATTTATAAGGAGAATTTCAGTATCAGCATTGGCAAGTTAGTCGCGGTAAGGTAAATGTTTTGCCGTGATAAAACTAGGGAATATTATTAAAGACCTTTCAGGAAAAGTTTGCCATCGCTAAATTCTGGCTTTGCTACTGCAAAGTTTCAAGATCTAGCCAACGAACCCTTCGAGAAGAATGCCTGATGGTGAAAGTCTAGCTTCGCCGTTGGAAAGTTGTGAGATCAAGCCAAAAATCACCTTTTGGGAAAGGTTGGTTACGGGCAAAGTCTAGCTTCGCTATAGCGAAACCTTCGAATCTACAACCCAGACCTAACAAACAAACACAAGTTTTGCACATACAATTCCAACAACAGCTAACAACTTAACAAAAGATAGATATGAACATACACAAAAGAACTTTTTTAACTCTTATTCTCATTACTAAATCAAAAAGGAGTTTGGGCATAGCTTTAATTATATATCAACAGCCACTTCATTAACTTGATGCAAAATATGAAATACAAATGAATGCTCTTGTTTAATATGCTTATAAAGCTACCTAAAAATAGTTAAACTAGCCTAGTTACTAATTGTAGCTATCTTGGAGTTACCAAAGCCTTGCAAGGATTAACAACCTTCTTGTTCTACACCTGAGGAGTGAAAATGATGGGTTGAGCTACAAAGCTTAGTGACTAATATATTTATATCTTAGTAACGAGCACAATCAAGCATATATATACATATATACATCTATATCTCATTTTTATCTAGCCATTAAATCATCAACAATTCCAACTCAAGATCTCATAGTTAAGGATGTTATCACATAAAACATATCATGTATATTTAACTATCAAAATATAACACTCAGTTTCATATCATGCTTAACAAATCAAAATGAATGCAAAAACGTAATGGCTTGAGAGTCCCATAAATTGAAATGGAGAAACCGAAGTTTACACTATGAAATAAATGTGTTCGTTTCTTAGGACCTCATATTCCACAAGTGGCTAGCAGAGAGAAGGCATTAAGTCAACGTGCACATGATGAATAGAATGGTATCTCTCTTGCCTAAGCACAAGCAACTTTTTATGCCCAATTTATTCCATCACATATTTATATCTACATATTTCTTATGCTTTTTCCTCTTTTGATTATACCAAATGTCATAACATTTTTCAAAGCATAGCATGATAATAAATCATAATGCATTTTTCAACAATCACAACAACTCAAAAGCAAGCAATTAAGCATACACACATAGGTAAGGAAATTTTCCCATTTGCACAATAAATATAAACATATTACCCACTTAAATTGCTTGAAATTACAAGTTCAAGTTTACCTTTCCTCTTACTCATGCATGGGATTTTCTTGATTTCCTTTAAACAAACCAATTTTCATTCAAACCAATGTTCAAATAGAAAAATCCATAAGCTTCAATAATCAAAATGATAAATTTGAGCTTAGACCTAACCTACCCATAGTTTTTTTAGGCTAGAAAAACTAAGAACTAGTCTCAAATCCATGTAAATCAAAATGGGTTTCTTGGTTCTCTTTTCTCTTCATTTCTCTAATTTCTTTTCTACCAAAGCAAGAAGAAAAGATGATGGAGATTACCTAAAACAAGTTAATTCCTCTTTCTTCTTCTTCTTTCTTTCTTTTCCATGTTTTCTTCTTCTTTCCTAACTTCTCCCACGATTTCTTCTTCTTCTTTTTTTCTTCTCCATGGTTTCTTTTGTTTTCTCATTTAATCAAGAACACTTTTTTTTATCTTTCCAATTTTACTCTTCTACTTTTAATGTAATGCCTATTAGATCCTTTAGTCTATTAACTACCATATTATGCTTCTAACATTTCTATTCTAAATTCTAATTTCTACATATGCTTGCTAATTTAATGGACTAAACTCTAAAATAATTAAACAAATTAAAAAATAATTAAAAATGGGGTCCAACAAAATCGATCTCTTAAGGCTCAATTACAATGTAATGAAAAAAAGTTAGATTGTACTAGAGAAAAATTACAATGTAATGATCAAAAACTAGATCGTACTAAAAGATACTTGACCAAGCTAAAAAAGATGGTCTACCAAATACTTAGCTCACAATATGTCAGTAATAGTAACGATGAGGATTCTTAGTTTGTCAATAAATTTTTTCTAGAGGTGACTACTGAACTTTGTTTAGAAGAAGGTCACAAGTTAGAAGATCCAACAATGTATCAACAACTTGTGGGAAGCTTGATTTATCTAATAATAATATGACCTGTCATAGCATTTGCTATTGGAGCGGCTGGTCGATTCATAAAATATCCAAGAAAACCTCACTTAGATGTCATCCCATGTATACTCAGGTATATCAAAGGAACTCTTAACTAAGGACTACTATATAAAAAGGTTAGCACATACAAGGTAGTGGGATATTGTGATGCCAACTATGCTAAAGACCATGATACTCGAAGATCAACCACTAGATATGTGTTCAAACATAAATGTGGAGCAATCTCCTAGTGTAGCAAAAGACAACAAACAGTCTCTTTACCAACTACGGAGGCTAAGTACCATGAAGCAGCGATGGCATCACAAGAAGGTGAATGGATAAAATAGCTAATGGTGGATCTCCATCAATTAATGGACTATCCAATAGAGCCACATTATGATAATCAATCAGCAATACATCTGGCTAAAAATCCAGTGTTTCACACAAAAACCAAGCATGTAGAGGTTCATTATCACTTTGTTTGAGAAAAAGTACTATAAGGGCAAATTGAGATGAAATATGAAAAGATAGAAGACTAAGCTATAGACTTATTTACCAAAGGAATCAACAAAACAAAATTTGAAGAATTAAAAAGGAAACTTAGTATGACTTAAAAAATAAGAGAGTAGTCAGTGAAGGGGATTGTTAAGAAGTCACCAACATCTCTTTTAATCTCTCTAAAATCTTCATATTGTCCTACATAAATAAATAATATTTTATTGTACAACTCTTCCATAATATTGTAAAATAATATCTAGAATATTATAGAAATCCTTAAAGTCAGTTGTTGAGGTGTCTATAAAAGGAGCATGAGCGTGTGTGAATAATGTGTGAGTGTGTGAGTAGTATCAACAACATCTCTTTTAATCTCTCTAAAGTCTTCATATTGTCCTATATAAATAAATAATATTTTATTGTACAACTCTTCCATAATATTCTAAAATAATATCTAGAATATTATAGAAATCCTTAAAGTCAGTTGTTGAGGTGTCTATAAAAGGAGCATGAGCCTTTGTGAATAATGTGTGAGTGTGTGAGTAGTATTAATGAGTGAAAGTGAGGAATGCAAAGTGAGGTGTATGCCGTGAGTGAGTGGAGAGTTTGTGTCATATACTAAGAAAAATTTTTCAAGAATGATCTTTTCATCTTTTACCAAGTGGGGACACTTCCTGTAGGTAAATAATAGAGTCAATCTTATGCATCATCCCTTAAGAAAAACAAAAAAAAATCTCATTCTTATTTTCTCCTTGTTAACTCCATTTAGTTTCACACCCTATACACTACGTGAAATTCCTTTAAGTGTTTTTTAGGGTCTTCTAAGCATTTAAATCCTTTATAATCTTATTTTAATATGTTCAAATGCTTTTTTTTTTGTTTAGTTTTATAGTCCAGGGATTGGAGATGCTATTTGATTGGAAAAGACTACAAAAAAGCTAAAGAAAGAAATAACAATTCGTAAATAGTGTAACACTACAATTTGTGAAACAGCAAAAAACTTGTCGAGCAATCAAATGCTATAAGAACTCATTAAACCATATTTGAACCAACAACTTCACCACATAATATTTCCTAATTTCAATGTAAATGTTACATTTAAATTAATATCTAGTTTAAATTATTTTTTACAAACCATTGTAGTACTACAATTGAGGATCCATACAAGCATCTTCAAGAGTTTCATATTGTATATACAGGAATGAAGCCTAATAATGTTATTGAAGATCAAATGAAATGACAATGCCTAAGATCAGTTATAATTACTTGCCACCAATAAGTATCACCATATGGAAAGAAATGAAGAACCAATTCTTTGAAAAAAATTTCCAACTTTAAGGTTTGTGAGCATTCAAAAGGAGATTTGTAGTATTCTGTAACACACTAGAGTTTTCATATGATTACTTGGAACCTTTTAAAAAGTTGTATGCTAATTGACTGCACAACTAAATTAGCAAATGACTCCTAATTTATTATTTTTACAAAAGACTTCTACCTATTGAAAGGAGTATTATCAATGTCATTAGTGAATGAGCACTTATTAAGAAAACAACATATATAACTCGCACATTGAATGTTAATATGACATTAATTCTCAGACGTTTAGTGACAGGACAGACTATTGAACTTGATGAGTTAATTAGATAAATGTTTTGACTCTTAAAAAACATATAGATAATCTTATTGCAATTGTTTATTAATTGATTATAAGAAGCTACAAAGGATTGTGAAATGTGATTCACAATAGGATACCCATCTGATATATGCCCAACATTAAATGAAGATTTAATAGAACAAGAAAAATGTAATATTAGGTTTTTGGGGATAACCTTAATTTTAATACAATACATTTTTAAACATATATAACCCCAGTTTAAAAGACTATACCAACTTTTAATATAGTACCAATAAATTAACCACCAGTTAATTTTCAATAATACAAGCAATCCCATCCTTTGAGGCAGCCACAATAAGCTTAAAAATCCAATTAATGTATGCCTCATGAAGATATTGTTAAAACATTAGTTACTAATACTATTAAATTTCCACAAGAGGCAAAAACAAATAATCAAATTTTGGAAAATGAAATAGGTCAATTAGCCACTAAAGGTAGTCACTTAGAATCTCAAGGTTTGAATAAATTTCCATCACAAACTATAATAAATCATAAATAGAGTTCTAATGCTATTACACTGCAATATGGAAAACAAGTTGGGCAACCCATAAAAGTCCCAACTTCATTAAACTCACACACGAAAGGCAATGTATATGTTAAAGTAGAAGAAAGCATGCCCACACCTAAAGGTGAGTCACATGTTACATTGAATGATAACTAAAAATTTGAATGAGATGTTGATTTATATGAGATATTCTAGACCTAGGAGGTAAATATTCCTCTTTTTGATGCAATTAAATAGGTTCCAAGATATGCTAAACTCTTAAAAGGAGCTATTTACTGTAAAATGAAGATACTAATTAAAAGGGATTGAAAAAGTAATGCTATGAGGAAATGTATTTTGTAATGTTCAGAAAACCCTCCCAAAAAAGTGTAAGGATCTACTATCTTTTCCATACCATGCACTATTGGTTGTCTAAACTAGAAAAGATTGTGCAAGATATAGGGTCATTTATTAAAATCATGCCTTGTTATATTTATTTATTATTTAATTTACAACCATTAGAAAGGACGAGGGTAGTTGTTCAATTATTAGATAGGTCTAGCATATATCCCAAGTGGATCGTGGAGGATGTTGTTGTGCATGTTAATGACAAAGTTTTTGCTTTAACTTCTTTGTGTTGGATATGGCAAATAATGACCAAACAATGCCAATTTTGTTAGGAAGATCAATTTTTAACACCAATTTTGTTAAGAAGATCAATTTTAAAAATGGTTAAAACAAAATTTGATGTCAAACAAAGGTACTTTGACTTTGGAATTTAGTAAGGATACTATTTAGTTTATTATATATGATATAATGAAGTATCCTTATGACAATTTTTCTATCATTCCAATTTATGTTTTGAATTCTTTAATGCAAAAATGGTTTCAAACTATGATGGAAAGTCTTTTTAGTGATGAAAATACTAATATTTCCCCTAATTTTTATTTACAGGAGTGTATAGTAACCTTGAACAATTTCATAGGGGTGAAACAAATGTCGACCGTACAATACTTGGAGTTAGGCATGCCCACGTTTAGTGAATAACTCGTCCCTTCGATTGTGTAAGCACCAAATTAAAGTTAAAGCCACTATAAGAACTTTTAAAATAGTATTCCTTGGAGAGGGAGACCTTTTGTTAGTAATAATCTCAAGCAAATTAACCCTTACACAAGAAGAGTGATTAGTGGATGGTTTGAAAAACTTCAAAATGAACATTATATGGATAGTAATGGATATTAAAAGTATCAACCTTTCTACTTATATACACAAGCTTTTCTTAAAAGATGGAGCTAAACCTACAAGCTAACCTCAAAGAAGATTAAACCATCAATGATCTAATGAAGAAAGAAATTTTAAAGCTACCGTAAGCCAAGACAATCTATCCAATTTTGATAATAAGTGTGTTAACCCATCATTAATAGTTCTAAAGAAGATTAGGATTACAATGTCACCAATTAAGTTAGGGATTTAGTTCCAACTAGAGTCAAAAACGGATGGCGAGTTTATATCAATTACAGAATAGTAAATTCTATAACTATAAAAGATTATTTCCCTCTCCTAATTATTAATCAAATGTTATACAAATTAGCTATCAAAATATTTTATTGTTTTCTTGATAGTTTTTTAGGATACTTTATATTGCAATTGCTCTGAAAGATTAGGAGAAAACAACTTAAACTTGTCTTTTGGGATCTTTTGCATATAGGCGAAAGCCTTTCGACACTTATAATGCACCAACTACTTTATAAAGATGTAGGGTAAGCATACTTTTAGATTACGTATTGTAAATTATTAATGTTTCTATGGATATTTTTTTATTCATAAAAATTATTTTGATGAGTGTTTGCATAATTTAAGATTTATTTTGCAAAGATGTATGGAAACTAACCTCTTTCTTAGTTTCAAAAAATGTCATTTTGTTGTATAACAAGGAATAATATTGGGGCATATTATTTCTTTTAGGGGAATTGAAGTAGATAAGGAAAAAATTGATATTATTTAGTCTTTGTCTTACTAAGCCAATGCACAACAAGTTCTCTCATTTCTTGGTTATGCAAGTTTCTATCGAAGGTTTGTCAGGGATTCTTCAAAAATAGCATCTCCTTTGGGCAAGTTACTCTAGAAAGATTATTTTTTAATTCAAAGATTATTACAAACAAGCCTTCGATAACCTAAAAAAATTACTAGTTTTAGCCCTTATTATTTAACTATAAAAGTGGGAATATTTGTTTCAAATCATGTAGGAGCTAAGTGACAAAGTTGTAGGATATGTTTTGGGACAACAATTGGGAAAAGTACCTCATATCATTTAGTATGAATATATGACCTTAAATGATGAGATATGCACCCATCTTATGATCATAAAAATTAAGTCCCTACTTCTAATAGTTTTATACTATTTTAGGTCGTAGAGTCTATAACTAAAATTCTCATCATCATATCCAACAAACATACAATGAGTAGTCTTCAAATCTAGTTTTGATATCTGCTTTTTAGGCACGTACTTGAAAGCCTTGCATCCAAATACCTCTAGATACGATTACAATCAATTTGTCCTTTCCTTATTAGGAATGTCAAGCTCAAAGGGAATTGAAGAAGTTCTATTAATCATTTATAATGTGATTTTGATTGCCTCACCCCAATAAAACTTTAGTAAGTTCAACATTTTAAGTGTACATAAAAATTTCTCCATAATGGTTATAGTCATCCTCTAGAGAACTCCATTATGTTGTGGCACACCAAGTTCTGTCTTCTTATTTCTTATGTAATGTCTTACATAATACTCTTCAAACTCATTAGAGGTGTACTCACCTTCATTGTCAGTTCGAAAACACTACAACTTCCTCTTTGTCTCCCTTCCACTATTGCAAGAAATCTTCTAAAGGTCTCTATCACCTAGCATTTTGTTTTCAAAACAAAGTTTAGATATTATGTGTGGCATTATGAATAAATGTAACCAAGTATTTTTTACCACCCAAGGAAAGGGTTGACTGAAAATGTAGTCTTCCTCTTTATAGACATTTGATGGAATAACATTCGATGTTACCTTTTTGTCATACAATGTTCATAAGGGTTTAGTGAAAATGTAGTCTTCACAGGGATAAGTGATTTTCTAGCTAGCAACTTGATTGCATTCTTGCTAACGTGTCCTAATCTCTAGTGCCATAAATCCATTGAAGTATTTTCTTTAATAATATGAAATTATCCTACATGTACCTTCAAGTTTGTCATGTATAAAGAGCAGTATAATTCACCATGAGTAACCATCAATGCTCCTTTATATAGCTTCCATTTGCCATCCCCAAATGTGTGTAAGTATCTTCTTAGTCAAGAACATTCTTAGGCATTAAATTGACATATAATTCTAGAATATGTCGTACACCTCTTAAGATCAACATGCTCCCAATATCGGTTCAAACTTAGATGTCTCGTATGTTGATGATTTCGATGGAACTCTATTTACCCATCTTTAAACTTCCAAATCACCATTCCTAAATTTAGTTAAGTATTCTCTCCTTGAAACACAATGATAAGATGCCACTATATCAATAAGTAACTCTGAATTTAAGTGACTGATATGAAGACACTTAGTAGTTGCATAAATCAGAGATACTTCATCATCTATGCTTATTATCACTCCTATAGTATATTGTCATCTCCATCCTTCTATTTATCTTACTTCTTCTAACCTCTCTTCCATTTGTAGAAGAACTCCCTTATGGTAACAAGTTTGGTGTAGTAGCGACATCTCAACTTCAACATGTTCTTTGACTTACCTTGCCCTTTGGGACCTATGCTTTTGTTTATTCTTCTGTTTTTAGCCACAAAAGCCTACATGTTGTTAAATCTGATCTCCTTCCTCCTCATATCTTTATTGGCCTTGGTGTCTTTGATCATGTCTAAAGAAAGCTCATGATCCATAGTGAAGTTGCTGATAATTATAACTAAAATGTCCAAACTATCAAGTAACTCAACAGGAGAAAAGCTTGTAATTCATCAATGAGGATAATCTTCATTATAGTCAATTTGTTTATGATGTATCCCTATATGCTTGGACACAAATTTTCTAGCCTTGAAGTTCAAGTTCACAAGCCTTTTATTGAATGAGGCCTTGTCATGAACACTTTTCCTCTCACAGAGACCTTCCAAACATTGCCATAACTCGAAAGGATTGATCTCTTAGGATATGTGGTTAAAGATACTAATATCAATCCACTACCTAATAACTCCCAAAGTCTTCCATTTCATCTTCTTCCACTCTTTATTTGTCAACTTCTCTAGCTTAGACAAGACATCATCTTTTATACTTCTATCCACATTGATTGGATCGTAGAGATAAAGTGGTCGGTGTTAAATTCATTATAGAGCTACATTCTTTATGTCTTAGGTTCTAGTACCACTTGTTGGGCTTTTTCAAGCAATAATGATCACAAGATCTTCAAGATCGTTTAGCCAATAACAAACTACTCACATAACAAAGATGACTCAAGAATAACAAACACAATATTTTTAACATGAAAAATCTTCCAGTATAGAGATAACAATCATAAGAAATATCACTAAAACCTCTCTGAAAAGCAAGATACAAGAGAACTGAAAAGCAAGATATAAGAGAGGAAGATTTTAAGCTAGTCACTTTCTCATAAGAGAACTACAGTAGAACCTCTCTATCAAGCTCTCTAAATGTGTCTTACTTTTTCAACTCCCAAAAACACTAAGGTTGTCACTCAAAAGACTTCTACTAACCACCTCTAGAGTTAAGTAAAAATTGGCATACACACACACACAAATATTCCAGTAATACTTTTAAAAATTATAATAATCAAACTTTAATAAAACAATTATGTATGAAAGTTATTTAGAATCAAAAACTCTTATGTTATCATGTTTTTTATTTCCTATTTAACTTTTGTCTTCAATCTTATCTTCAAATCTTCAAAAGGACATGATTTATAACATACGCTCATTTTGATCCAACGAGATATTTTAAACCTCCAAAGTTCAAATTTACTGGAATTAATCAAATGAACATTTATGAAACGAAACCGGACCAACAACATAATGTCCTTTGAATAAATTATATTCCAAGTAAGTTATATCATAATCTTAATACTGTAACAAAATGTTTGTTTGTGTTTACATGTATGCAATTCATACCATTACTCTTTTTGTGATATTGTTACCATTCAAAAAATAAAGGTCATACTACTTATGAAATCTTACTTATGTTTTATATGGAATTATGACTCGTTTATTATAATATATTTAAGCATAAAAACAACCTTTATTATGATTTGAATGTTAAGTACTAACTTTATTATTGTGTTTTGGTGTATATACTAAATTATTTTACTTTTATAATTTGGTTTTCATACACTTTATTTGTGTAATATATATCTATTTCCTATTCTCAATAAATGTTTATTTCATAATAGTGGGTGAATTTAGAACAATATAAAAGTAATCAATTTTATTAAAACTCCTAAAATTTTCACTACACAAAATTGTATTTTTAATGGAAGAAAAAGTTGTCACTAAAAGTATTAATATTAGTCACTACTATTGATAGTGTCTAATTTCTAAAGTTGTCACCCTCCATTACAAATACCTCCCTCACTAACAAAATAATGAATAATTTTTAAAAATGGTCACAATTATGCAACAATTTTGTGGCAAAAGTACACTACAAACTATGAAATGTGTGACAAAACTATAGGTCACAGTGACTTTACATATTTACAAAAATTTTGTCTACACAAGCATTATAAAAGTAGTGATTAATAAAGTTGTAATAGTACCTCATTTATTGTGACAACATCATCGCCACTAAAATAATTGAAAATAGTGACAATATTTGTCACTCATGCTTTCTTTATCAGTGTTCATTACTTCTTAGTTACTAATATTTTAAGGAAAAAGTGACAACATCATTTTGTCACAAAAATGAAAATTTATTCTTATAAAAAATAATGTCACTAATGTGTTTGTTATTGTCACAAATAAAACTATCAATTATACTAACGTATGTGTGTGAGTGTGTGGGTGTGTGTACATGTGTACATATGTGTGTGTACACATATACATATACGTATAAGGGAAAAAGGAGAGAAGCATTTTCCAAATCTGACAAGTGATGCCAAAACTGAATTTAAGTGAATAAGATAAAAAAATTAATTACAAAAAATAGGAAACTAGGTTTCATTCCTAATCAATTCCACAGTGCTTAGTAGTAACCAACGCCTCTAAGTTCATTGGGACTTGCTTATCGGTCATTACTTCATTGGCTTAAAAACACAATCTGACCTGAAAGTCAATATTATAAAAGCTAATCTCAAAGTTTATTTTATGGGCTAAAGGTATTAAACGCAAAAGATAAATAGAAACATGAATTCCATATGTAAGTAAAGAGAAAAAAGCAAGAAACTATGGTCAAGCCTCTTAATAACATAATTGAGTGAAGACACAATGGTTTTTTCCCAGGTAAACTAAAGCTCTACTTGATCTTAGCAAAGATATAAAACCTCGAGTGCAAACTTATGAGTTATAATATATATGGAATTATATGCCTACTTTCAAGAAAATGTAGTATTCTTTAAAGGGATAGCTGAGAGCTACAAATGAAAAGGCAAAAGATATTCAACACATTATTAACCCTTCCATCAACAACATAAGAGCAATGTACAAGAAAACCATGCCTAGGATACTATATTGCTCATCCAATATAAGAGCAACATATCAGAAAACAATGGGGAAAAAAGTGAGTGAGGGAAGAAATAAGAATGCTTTGCAAGTGGAAAAGTCTTTGATATGGATATTAACAGTATACCAAAAGTGTTTATTCATAAAATATGAATAAAAATTGAGTTAAAATAGTAAATGATACAAATTATTTGGGCACTTGGTTATAGTCAACAAGAGATGGAAGAAAAGAATAATATTTTCAATGTTATTGCTAACCACAGACTATTTGAAAAACATAATATAACAAATACTTTGTTTTTCAATTCTATAACATACACATAGCTATAAAGGCCAAACCATTTATTATTAACAAAAAGAAAAAGAAGAGGATTTTAGAAAAGAGATGAAAGAACCATAAGGTTCTCTAGTCAATAGGATAATTTTGGATACAATACAAATTAGCTATGACAATAGTCAAATACAAAGCTTCAGTTTTCAAGACCATCACCTCTTACACACATTAAAACTTCAAGTTTATGCATTTCAAAGGTATAGAATGCACTAAACTTCACATGCTTTAAAGATGAATTAATGTCAACAATTGATTATTACATAAATAAGAATGCAAGTGGTTAGTAAATAAGAACAATTTGGAATAAAGTCTCACCAAGGCACAACATACTTAACGAGAAGATCCCCAAATCTATAAAGGTAAATTGAAACACTATGCTATTGAACAATAAAAACAGTTGGCATAGTCCTTTGGATCTTTATGGTCTAATGGTCTCCTGTTATTGTGAATTCCACCTGTACCCACTAACATTTTTGTAGTTATTCCACCTTTCAACCTTTTCTATAGTGGACTCTACCTAACCCTCCCTACTAATATTGCCTATAAAATGACACCCAAAAAATAAATAACTCTCACATCAGCATAAAACTACAGTAAAACCTTTTGTAAAAGGAAATAAGACCAAAAGGTTTTAAATAGAAATGAACCCATAAATATCATTTCCATTCTCAAGCAGTAACCCATAAAAACCCTATCCATTATTGAGCAATCAATCTTATACCCCTCACTCCTTAGTAGCCTAATAATATGGGGGTGCATCTAGGTTGGAAGTGGACTCATCCAAGTCATGGTCTTCAAAAAAGGAGGTGTAAAAGTGCATAGAGATTTGAGAAGCTTTTGGGCTTGAGAGAAGAGAGCGATAGGCTCTATAGGAGATAGTAGCTATAAAATTCATCATCTCGAGAGATTATAAGTTTTTGGTGTTTGTGAGAGTTTTGAAGTCGAAGGACCTTAAACCCTATAAGTATTATTGGATTGAAATTTATTGCCACAGTCCCATGGCATGCCCTCTTGCTTATAAAGTTTTTACTTAGTTCGAAGGTTTTACTTGGATAATATGTCATCATGTTATATTAAAATAAATAATATATATTATTAGGAATAGGCATAAGCTAGAGTGTATGTGCTAGAAAATTGTAAAGAAATCAGAGAGTTTATGGAGTAAGTTTTTTTAACTTTTAAAGTTATTCATTTTACATAATTTGTTTTATGGCTTCAATATTTTTTAAGTAACTATTAATATTTTACTTATTTTTAATGTGATGCATACATAAAGGAAAACTCAAGAGGGGAGGATCCTAGAAATGTAGAAAGAAAATATTAAAAAGAATTCCATCAGTAGTTTAAGAAATATGTAAGTACTTTAAATATATTTTCACCTATAAATTTTTATAAATTGTAATTTATATAATATAAATATTTAATGCTCATTAATCTTGATTGCAATTAGTTTATGGGTCAGACAAGCAAGTTTATCAAAATAAAAGCTTCCTTATTAACGATTGAAGGTTTAACACAAAGGATAGAGATTTACAATTAAAATCACAAAATAGTGAAATGTTTGTAAAAGGTGATGTGAATACTGACAATTTGGATTATTTTGTTGTTCTGATATATATCATAAAATGAAATTATCATGGGGAATAGTATCATTTTATTTAAGGCTGACTGGTGGGATGTGTATCATAAAGGTGGATATAAGGTTGACAACTTTGTGTTTCCTATGGTCAATGTCACACGCAAGTTGAAAACTAATGAACCATATGTTTTAGCTTCATAAACTTGAATGTTTATTACGTAAGAGATCTTAAGGAGCTCAATTGGTAGGTTTTTATCACAACAAAGCCTCATGATTTGTATAATCTTGACATGAGCCATGCCAAGAAAAAGAAAATTTTGGCTTTACACTTCTTGAATCTACTTTAGAGGATGAAATTGACATGATATCTTTGGATAGATATGATTTAGATGCTGTAACTATTGAAGGAAATCCATAAAATATTGATATTATGAGTGTTGGAGAAGATGATGAAAATGATTTTGATGAACTTTTATGAATGATGATGAGACAAATTCAATTAGTGAAGATAAGGAAGGCGACGATGACAAAAATTGAGCATTGGCAAGAAGTTTGTTCTTAAATTTTGAATAAGTTAAGAGTTTTGCTTAATATTTTGGAACAAGATTTTTATTATATTTAATATTTTTATTTTTATTTTGATAGTATTTGAAAGTTATGTTTAACTAATATCTATTGATATGTAAAATATTATTTTTGATTTATCAATATTAAGTAATGAATGTAATTGAAATTTTAAGTCATTTTCTTTTAAGATTGGATATCTTATATACTAATAATTATTATTTATATCTTGTTTATATATTACATAACTTGAATCATATGTAACTAGCTTTTCGTCTTTGTTTTTACTTAAAAAATATAGTATCAAAATTTTAAAATTCAATACAAGGTTACTTTAACATTATGAAGTTATTAAAATCTAATAAACTATAAAAAAAGTATTTATATGGTAACTAAATAATACTACAAGGAGATAAATGATAAATTTTAATTAATTATTAAATATTAAATATTTATAATAAAAATAAACTCATTTATTTTAATATTGCAATAAATACTTGAGCTAAATAAGGCATCAACAATTCTAACTGTTGGAACCTTACCTTTATTGGGGTTTTTTGGGCCCCTAACTCGTCCAAGACTCATGGGTAATGTCTTAAAGCCCAATAGAGATTTGCCTTAGCTACGTAAGCACTATTTAGGGGTTATTTTCACAACTTTTTGGGTCACAAAAGTTGTCGGAATTTTAATAGAAATTTTTCACCAAGATTGAACACAGAGCAGTCAAGATCAAATGCACAATCGGGGCTTGAAATGTTGCCTGATCAGCCTAAAATTTTAACTGGAGGTAGTTGACATCCTAATCTACATTCTGAACTGTGTAGATTAGATTTTAACAGTTAGACATTTAGTAATAAATTTTGTAAATTGGTGCTACTTTTGATGAAGTTTTTCACAAGTTTTGTTATTTGTTTTGAGATTTAGTGCTTCTGTGGATTTTAAAGGTCATATCTCAATTATGTACTTGTTGAATATTATGCTCTATTTTTTATTTGTGATAGTGGAGTTTTAGAACTAGACTTATGAGTTTTGTTATTTTTCCTCTTTGCAATGAAGGGGTTTTCCATGTAAAAATTGTTGGTATTCTTTTGTTTGGATTTTGTGTGTTATGTTACTTGTTTTATCTTTTGTTTGTTGCTGTATTAATCTTACTTTAATAATCCTAATATATTCTAGCAAATTTTGGGAGGACACCGCTCTGTGTTGACCGTTCTATTTTTTAGGAAGCCATGTTTCCTTCTGTTGGACCCCGTTTCAGGAGTCCAACTATTGAACCATAAAATATGGACGTGTTCCAATTAAATCTCCTTAACCAATATTAATTCAATTTTATGCTTTGATATCATAATATGTGGGCCTCACTCCTGGAGTCCTACTCTTGGGTCATGAAACCATAAATGTGCACATTAATGCTCGTTATACAAACGTGAGTGCAATCCAATGAAGTCATGAGATTTGATCGATAACCGACTATCCATTCTTATGATTATGTCCTCAATCATAATTCACCAAGGGAAACTCCACTGATCCCTTTAGGAAACGTTTGTTGCGGCGACAAAATATATCTTCATCTTGGCGACCTTGAAAGACTGACTTCACCACAACAACAAAAAATAACTTTGCCGCAGTGACCTTGGGAGAAGAATTCCTCGCCGCAGCAACTAAAGTTTTGCCACGGCGAAAATGCTGAAGTATGCCATGACAAACTCTTGACTTCGCCACGACGAAGATGGTCAAGTTATCACATCGAATTTCCTTCCATCTTTCCTAGCCTTATTTTCAATCTAAGTTGTCCCAAATTCACTTCCTCTAATGCAACATCATTTCGTAACCATTCCACCACCAATATTATCT
>JAOSBK010000009.1:21363943-21375014 GCA_027568895.1 Erythroxylum shatona | reverse complement strand
AAATAACAATAATTCATAAATAATAATAATAATAAGAATAAGAATTAAACAAAGAAATTATAAACATGTTTCTTAATTAGTGCAGTACAAAAGTTTGGCTTTGGAAATTCAGCGCCGGCTTTCATTTTGGCTTGCAAACGGTGCCTGTGGGTGAGTTTCACAGGCGTCTATCTTCTGTCTGATGCTCTGTCAAATTTTTATGAAAAAACGACGTCGTTTGACCATTAGACACAATAAGACACGGTAGCATTAGACAGAGGATCTGAACTTCTGCCTGTGGGTGGGTCCCACAGGCATCTATCCTCTGTCTAATGCTCTATCAAATTTTTATGAAAAAATGACGTCATTTGGCCATTAGACACAATAAGATACGATAGCATTAGACAGAGGATACCACTTGCCTTTCTTTAAGCATGAAATGAGAAAAAAAAAATTTCGATTACTGTGTCATGCATTTGCAATGAACAACTTTCACGTTTCTCTGGTTTTTCATTTCATCATCTTTACTTTTCAACCACATGATCTCTTCTTGCTTTTAAACGTACAATACAACAATCATTAAATGAACAACTTTCTCTGATTATATATATACTACTAATTCATCTCATGCACAAAAACTAGAAAACTAAGCCCACTTTAGTTTTTCATTTCATATATATAAGTGCATGAATAACGAAACAGAAAAACAAGAGAAAAAAACTTAAGATACCGACATTGTTTTCGTTTTTATATGAGAGTCATATAAAATGAATACAAGCGACAAATCTATAGTTAAATATGACATGAATGAAAACATGGCTCTGATACCAATGTAAATTTATATTTAAGGACTAACCTTAATACGAAAATGTTGGATCGATTTGTTACTTGCCAATCTTCGTTTTACAGTTGGCTACTAGAGTCACCGATTAATTCACGTCCCAAACTATAAGCATTTGATGGTTTGTTTTTCGTGAGAAAGAGAGAGAGAGTTTTCTCTTTTATTGCAACGAACACTTTTCTTTCCACTCCTTACATTCTCCTTTTATATGAGAATAAACATAACCAATGGAGGTTATGTTATGTGGCTGTTCATTTGGTGTCCTTTCATGTTGTCTAACTGCCAACAATCAACATTAAAAACATTGCTACAATCATATTTCCCATAGTCGACCTCCCCATTTTTTATGCAGAAAATGTGGGTGATTACTTTAAAGAAGTATAGAGAAAAATAACGTATTCCAAAGTATACGATTGCTACAAATGGTTAGTGTTCATAGATTGTGGTTTGGGTGGGCCTTCACCGCCTGGGTATTGTCCCCTTTGGTCGCCAGGACCTAGCGACCAAAGGGGACAATACCCCACGGTGAGGGCCCACCCAAACCAGATTGGTATTTATAATGGCTAACAGAGCTGGTATCAATGAGGAAACCATTTGTAACAATCGTATACTTTGGAATATTTATAATGGCTAACAGAAACTGGTATCAATGAGGAAAGCAAGAAGACGCATATGCCTTCTTTACTGTGCGTTTAATGAATTGTATTACGTGTGCGCTTTGACGAAGGGAGCTTTTATTAAATATGGAGCAACATCCAAAACAAAATCCAAGAAGTCTACACAAAATCAATTGTAATCAATCAAAATCAATTCATTAAATTTTGGATTTTGTTTAGACTTTTGACATGGAATTATATCTTAAGAGCACGGGGATGCAACTCATTTTTATAATGGCTAATGACCAGAATTGGTATCAATGAGGAAAGCACGAGGAATAAGTATATTCCTCAAGTAATTTGCTAATTTGCATTTATCTAATTGTATTATACATGGCAAAGAGGGCAATAGTTTTTATTAAATTCACCACAAGAACAAATAAAAAGGTAATAGCTGTTTTGGGGAGTACTACAAATCAATGATGAGAAGAAAAAAAGGAAGAGACAAGAGATTATTATCAATTAAGTAAGAATTAAGAATCAATAATAAAAATTTAATATCAATCAAAAGCTTTCCATATCATTAATTATAATTAGGAAAATCTAAAATACGATGATTTTGTAAGAAATAGTGTAACATGAAAACTATCAAGTTGCTTTGACATAGAAATCTATCTCACGGACATTGAAGTTGATACGTCCTTCTAATTGCAGGCGGTAGGTTAAAGTTAACTCAATTAGGATTGAATTCAACAAATAATACTTGAGTTAATCGAATTTAATATTAAGTTCAAACTTAATTTTAAAAGAATTTGAGTTTTAATTTTGAATGACTTGACTGAAATTAATAAGTTTTATTTTAAGATTGAAAAGAATTCAAAATTTTATCTTGTCTAAAATTTAATCAAACTTACATCCAAACTTGAAATTCCAAATTCAATTAAATTTCGCGTCGTCCTTAAACTTATTTAAAAATTTTTTAGGGACAATGCATACTTTTAACACTACCCCATGTCAAAGTTGGATGAGCAGTGAAGAGATGTTTCATATAGTATGATATGAAAAAATTTACCAGGTAGAAGGCGTTGATTACATTTCATGATAAAATATGGTCAAAGCATTTAGCATGCATTTAGGGATGTCAAATTTAGCCCGGATTAATCGGGTTATGGGTCGATCATGGTCGACCTAACCAGGCTATAGACCAAGGTTGAGCCGAGCACTGGCCAGCTTGTAGCCCAACCGTTACTTCAAAAATGACATCATTTTTAACGTTTTTCTCTTAAAAAAATATATAGTGGGCTGGGTTGACCCATTGGGCTATGGCCGGTCAGCACATAATTGGACCAAGCCACATGCCAACCTATCTCGACTTGTCAGGCCACGGGCCGCCTTAGTAGCCCAGGCCCGACACAGCTCATTGACATTCTTACTTATATTAAGTCAAAGTTACCTACTAATAACATGTCATATAACTTGTATGATTAATGATTTGCTGAATGTATCTATTAACTTAAATGTATACGTAAAATCACTTTACAGTAAATAATTATTTTTCCCACCAACTTTTTTATATTTATTTTCATAATTGAAAATTAGATCCCCCACTAGTTAGGCTGCTAATCCTCATGAGAACTTTAGTATCCTTCCCTTTGAAATTGACCAGTCCATTTATCGTAAATAGGTAAAATTAGTAGCCGTATGATATATGGAGAAATGCCCAGGAAGCACATATATTTTCATAGGTCATTATGAAAATTCCAAATGTGAATCTAGTTCTTTTTGTTTGCATCATCTCATACTAAGGCACGGCATTATCAAAGAAGATAGGCCGATTGCAAATCTAGGGTGCATCAATCCAAATCGTGATACAAATTTTGCTTCAATAATATAGAACTATGATTGAGGTAATTTTGTATTTTTTATGACTCATACATACAGATATGCAATCTAAAAATTTTAGAAAGGAAACAAATGATTCTTGGAAGTCTTTGGGTGAATACGGTCAAGTATCAAAACGAATTTTTTGGAATTCAGAGATGAAGATACGGGTTGAAATATGGGCACGCTCGTATAATAAAGGTTTTTCTAAAGAAGGACATAGCTTAGGATACGAACTTGTCACAACTCATGTCTATTTGTAAATAAAGAAAGTAAGCTTCACACTCAGAGATATGATCATGTTCGCGATGAGTTACCTCACTTGAAAACACATTTTTGATGGATTTCAAACTTTAGAATTAGGTTGAGTTTGATAAGGAGATATTTGAGTATGAATTTATGTACCAGTTAGATTTTATATGTAAAAAAATTATTATAAATCTAGTTTGATACAACCATTAGTATCGATAATCAATTTAATGAAATTAGCTACATTTGGGTACCAAAGACATAGGCACACTCAATTTAAAATTTTATTAAGTTCTTATTTGTTTCTTTCTTTCCATTTTATTCTTGGTGCACGTTATTTTTCAATAAGCGGTATTATAGTATAATTCAAGAAACAACTACTTTTATTGAAAAGTTTAAGATGGAAAAGTATAATATAGTTGGAAATTTTAGATTGTGGCAATTGAGAGTGAAGGTTATGTTTGGCATAACAAGGAATGATAAAGGGGTTACAGAAGAATAAATTTGAAGACATCGATGAGATCAGTTAGGAGGAGTTACCGGTGTGAGCAATTGGAACCATTCTACTTTGTCTCAAAAACAAGGTCAGATAATATATCATAGAGATTTCATCTCCTATGGTGATATGGAAGAAGTTGGAGAGTCTATACATGTTAAATTATATTACAAACAAGTTATATCTTAATCTAAAACTATACAGGCTAAAAATACAAAAAGGAACAAATCTGAATCAACATATCAATGTGTTCAATCAAATACCTAGCAACCTATTAAGGCTCAAGGTGAGCATTATAGATAAAGATAAAGCAATGGTCCTTCTTTACTCTTTACCTCCATCTTATAGAGACCTGGTGATCATGCTTATATTAGGTAAGGAGACAATATGGAGGATATTAACATTGTGTTATTGGCTCATAATATGTTAAGGAGAAGTGGTGTATATGAAAGAAAACTAGGATAATGGAAGTAAAGTAAGAATATTCCATTCAAAATGTAGTTATAGAACAAAATATAAAGACAAATGGGCAGCCTGGTGCTATAAGTGTGAGTAAACTAGGCATATCAGAAAGGAGTATCAAAATAAGAAGAAGCAAAGTGTCAAAAAAGTTTAATGACTCATTAAAATCTGCTAATATAATAAAAAGTAGGGGTTTGGATTACAACTAAAAAAGACGTACCATATATTTCAACAAATCAATTAAAAGACTTATAAACTTTGGACATAAGATGCTTATATAACATCAAAATAAGTTTTAATTAGTTTGTGTCATGTATTTCAATCAACATTTGGACTATCCAACTGGGTTATGATAACGCTTGTGAAATTGTTAATGTGTGATAAATTAGAAGCAAGATGTATGGTGGTGTTGTTAGGATATTGTCTGATGTTCTATACGCACCAAATTTAAGGAATAATTTAATATGTTTGACCACCTCACATATGAATGACTATAGATATAAAATTGAAATAGACAACATTAAGGTGACAAAATATATGATGGTTATAATGAAGGAACCAAAACTAATAAAAAAACATATATATATACTAATAAGGAGCACAGTTGTAGGTGGAGAGGTTGTTATAATAAAGGTAGATGATGATAGTATTGTATTATAATGCAAGTTATTGGGTCATCTTAGTTAACAAAAATATAGCAAAACTTTATAAAAGAGCATACTGAAGGGCGTCAAACATTGTAAGTTATATATTTTTTAAGGTTTATATGCTTGGTAAAAATTCTAAGGTGACATTCAAAACAGGCAAGCACAAAACTGAAGGAAATATAAACTATATGAATACTAACATATGTAGTCCTACTAAAGAGTTATTACAGGGGTCTTAGTACTTCGTGACATTCATCAATAATTTTAATATAAAAATTTTTGGTTATACTTGATAATGTAGAAATTTGAGGTTTTTGTAAAGTTCAAAACATAGAAGGCTGAGGTGAAGAACTGAATATACAGAAAAACAAGAACTTGAAATTAGACAATACTGAGTACACAAATAGACAATTCCAAAAATTATATGAAAAACATAAGATTTAGAGACAGTGCATAATTTAGAAACACTACAACAAAACATTGTTTTAGAGTGGATAAATAGATCCATAATTGACAAGGCCAAGTACTTGAGTCTGAATATAAAACTCCTTAAGAATTTTTTAGTGGAAGCAGTGAGCATCATGTGTAACATATTAGTTAGACATCATTGGATAGAATAGAGAAAGAGCAAGTGTGGATGGTAAATAAGGTAGAGTTTTTAGAATTGAAAACTTTGAATATCCTATATATATTCCTATTTTAAGTAGTGAGAGATTCAAACTTGATATAAAGTTAAATAAGTGTATCTTTATTGAGTACTATAAAGGTGTAAAAAGGATATAGGTTTTGAGATACAAAATAAAAAAAATGGTGATTAGTGAAGATGTAGTATTTGATAAGCATCATATGTTAAAGAAAACATAAAGAGGATGTGTTGGGGTTAGCATAAAGCAGTAATAAAGGGATATAAGTGAAATTATATTATCCTAGAGAAGATATGAAAAAGACTAAAAAAGCTAGTTTATCAAATCAAAGATTGATTTCCTAGGATAATTAGTGTCATAATATAGACATGGATAGAGTAAGACATACAATTAGGCCACTAAATAGATGTGATTAGAGAATACTCAATATTCTTCACATTTATCATTAGTAGGAGGGATCCAAAAGATTTTCAAGAGGTTACAAATAACCAAAGAGAATAATAGATGGATGAGCAATATAATGGAAGATATGAAGTCTTTGCATAAGAACTAGTTATGAGAGTTAGTGTAGCTTCCCAAAAAGAAGAGGTCTACAGTGTGAAAGTGGATATATAGAGTGTATAAATGTGAAGAAAATTTTTCTTCATGGTGATTTAGATGAGAAAATTATATAAAGTAAACTAAAAGATTTAGTTAACTTGTAAAGGAACAAGTCGTATATCAAATAATAATTTTGGTACTACCAAAAGATTATTAGGAATAGAGATTCTAATGGATATGAGCTTTAAAAAATTGTGGTTATCTTAGCATCATTGTATTAAAAAGGTTTTGCACAAATTTAAAGCACCCTGTTGGCAAATCACTTTAATATTTTCCTATATCAATGTGAGGAAATAAATGTAAATGTCGTTGATATGTCTAATGTATCATATGGTAGTCGTATTGGATACTTAATGTATGTATTGTTTTGTACTAAGCTAGATATGACTCATGTTGTTAGTCAAGTTAGTAAATATATGTCAAAATGTAGAAGATAACATTAGGAAGCAACCAAGTGGATATTTAAGTACTTGAGAGATACAACAAACTATGGGGTTCTATGTAATAGTCAGTAGAGTGGTCTTTCTATTATGGATATATGAATTCAAATGATATAAGAGATTAGGCTAATATGATGTCTATTATATTGTATACAAACTTAAATTATATAAGAGATTTGGATAATATAAGGTCTACTGTATTGTATGTAACATCCCATTACCCACATTAAGGCTAGAATAGTATATATATGAGAGATTATTGAGAGATTAGAAAACGCATTTCATGCTCATCCATTATATGATATGCACATACAAGTGAATATTAAATTTTTGCACATAAAAATTATTGTACATGCATTCATTGACATATTCCACATATAATTGTTTATAAATGTGATTATATTGAGAATTATGGTATATATATATGTTGAAAACTAATTTGGAGAGTGTATTTAGTGATTTAAAATTTTGGCGAATTTTAGAAAAAGATTTCTAAAATTTTAGGTAATTTTGGACTAGGAAAATGCCAAGTAGCAAGATAAATGATAAATGGTAGTAGAATTTACTGTTAATTGGCAATGGAAATTTTGTTAAATGAATTATGTATTTATTGACAAGTGTCATTGAAAATTGGGAGACAATTGAAGTAGAAATTGGAATTGATTGGACTAGTTAAATAAGAGAACATAGTTTGAATTCATAGAAATTGGACATGTGGCAAGTGACAAGTGTCACTTGCCAAGCCATGTCTTAAAACCCACCATTCTTTTAAATTGAAAGACCATTTTTTTTCTCTCACGATTGTCTCATTTCTTCACTTACTCTCACCTCACCCACGTTGAACCTTGCTTCCATCTTTCACTTACTATTTCGTTCATGTTATCTTCTTCATTTCCATATGAAAACCCAAAACTTCCAACATTCAAAATGATGATCGTAGGTTGTAGGCGAAGATAGGGATTCTTGGTGTTCTTGAAGAGTTTGAAGAATTTGAAGCTAAATCAAGTAAGTTATGCTTTAAATATCATAGGTATGGTTAAATGAAGCTAGAATGATGAGTAGATTAAGATTGATGACTTGATTATATGAGTTTTTATGTGTGTGTCATGGATGATGAAAAGTCTATATAAATGTCTTACTTTGTATATGTGTGATGGGTAATAATTCATATATTGTTATAGAGATGATGTTAAGGTTGAATAATGATCAAAGTGGTGTTTAGATGAGTGCAGAAAATTGTTTATGAATGGGTAAATATATATGTTTTGTTTTTAGTTAATGATCAAATATATATCATGAATTGTTTGTGAATAACATTGAGTTTAAATGGAGTTGAGAATAAAGAGTAAATGAAGTAGAAAGGGTGATCTTTGTATAAGATGTGTTAGGTGTAAGATGTTGGATGTTGTATATAGCAGTAACTTGTTCATTGATTATGCTTCTGTGAAAGTTCGCTACGGCCAACTCCTTGGTTTGTCATGGCCAACTTGCAAGATTTCTTAAGGAATTTTCCTCTAGAAAATTTGATCGTGTCCACCTTACAATAATATCACTAGGAATTTCCTCTCAGGAAAAGGTCGCGGCCAACTTTTGGCTTCACCACAGCAAACTTTATTGCACAACTTAAATATGCTTTGGTATTTTGACAATATCCTGTTCTGTAGTTATTCAAATGGAGTGATTTTTCATTTTGAGTAAACTAGAGACATAGATCTACAAATTGTCTGAAGAAAATGAGTTTTAATTCAGTCTCTAAAAATTTCAATTTCTGGATGGAAGTTGGGCATAAAATACTATTTTTAGTATAAAAATAGTCCGAAAATGTTTGGGGTATAACTTTTAGATTACTAAATCAAATTGAATGATCTTGGTGTCATTATAAACTTAAGAGATAGAAAACAATTTTATAGAAGAAAGTATTGCCAAATTACTTCATTTATATTGTATAAATAATCAAGAACAATAGACCTGAAAGTCAGTTTTTGGAAAAATTTGAAATGATTCGTTAGGTTATGAAATTATATTCAAAGTGTTTATTTGAGGTATAAACCATAAGTATAAATGATACTTATGTGAGTTTGGAAAGATGAATGTTTACATGAGAATAATGGAAAAATACTTGAGATTGTCATGAATATGCGTTGTACATATTTCATATACATAAATGTGCATCAAGGAATATTTATAAAATTGTGCAAAAGTGTGATATGTGTATATTGCATGATATAGAGGAGCAATTGGAACGTCAACATCCACACATTGCTGAAACTTTCAGGCATTAGCTTTAGGAGCAATCTGTGAGTTAACCAGATGGTTTTACTTAATTAATTGTTTATGATAGATTGTATTTTAAATTAGCTTATAAATGCGATTTGATTGTGTTGATTCTGGATAATGAAGGTCTGAGGCTTCTGATGCTTGAATTGTATGTGAATGTGAAGAAATAAGTGATTTCTCAACTGATTGTTGAATGTCGGACTAAGGTTTGAAGATAAATGTATTCTGAATGTGAATGTGAAATCATGTGATTGATTGAGAATGTGTTAATATGAAGCATTCCATTACATAAATGAATGAAAGATAAAGGCAGTTGTGACCAGAGTCGCCAGCATAAAGAGCTTAAAGCTCAGACTGTGACAAGAGCCTCTGGCTTAATTGTGAATGTACCCAGTATCCACTAAGAGATATAGGACATCATTTGATACAGCTCCGTATCCATTAAGGAATATGGGCTAGTAAAAAGGCACTCGGTCACAATGATAATAATAAAGGAAAATAAGTTTCACGAACATTTCATATAGATTTTAATATGTACGTTTGACTAATTAAATTGTATTGTTACCTTGTGCTGAATGAGAATGTGAAATGTGATGCTTTATGAATATGTAAAGATGTAAATTATATGTTACGTGTATTGATGTGATATATGAATTGAGTGAATCATCAATGACGGTCACCTCATTGAGTTTGCAAAACTCACCAAAATTACATGTTGATTTTTCAGGATTGAGAGAGGACATTTTCTACTAAAAGACACTACAAGAAGTATATTCTTGTACTTTTGGGAGAAGATATGGCTCAAAGGTCGGTCAGGGAGGACTGAAGGATTAGTTAGACATTTTGTGTATTTTCTCTTACATGTAGCATATTTTGTATTAGGATATGGTGATGTACATATATGGATATTCTAAAGATACAATTTGGGACCCTGTACTTGTGAGTCACGTGCCGACGTCCTATGTGACATCAAGACGCGCATCCCACATGGTTGGTGTGCCAACACCACGTCAAACCTAAAAGACGAACTCATCTCACGAACTTCCGAACGAATCTTGGAATAGCTCAAAAAGGAATTTCAATAAGACTTCTTCACAACATTTGATTCTCATTTCCTTAAGTTTCTAACGACTCCAAAAACACTCAATTTGGTTTAGAAATAAAGAAGTATTGGCAAAAAACACTTTCGGGTTAAAAGTACACCGAGACTAGGGGCATATGATCAAGGATTGTCCTCAGATGTCCAGAGGGGAAGGGTCACAGCTACAGGCCCCAAGAAGAGCAGAAACAGTGGGAACCTGGCCAGCTACTGGGGTGGGCAGTTCGGGATCTGTAAAGAAGGCTATTCCTCCAGGAAGACCGAGGGGTCAAGCACAGGCAAGAGTATTCGCCATGATGAGGGAGGAAGCTGCAGCCGCCGCACCTGAAGTTGTCACGGGTATGGCTCAGCTATTTAATTCTAAAGCTTATGTTTTTTTGACTCTGGTTCCACCCATTCTTTTGTTTCTACAAGCATGGCATTTCCTGGTGTGAATTCAGTGCTTTTGGATAACTTCTTGATTGTTAGCACTCCTTTAGGGGGGAATGTGATAGTAAGTCAAGTATTTAGAGACTGTGAGCTCTTTATTGATGGATTTAGACTGGTAGTGGATTTACTACCTCTAGACCTAAAGGGGTTATGTAACACCCCGCTCCCGCATGACTCGAACCCGACATCGACGATGATATCTGAGTCCGTGCCCTGCGAGAGTGGCGTGCTACATCACTCAGTCAAAACTCGGTATAAATTTTTTTTAAACCACAAACATGCACAATGCGGGAACAATGAATATACACAATCATCGGTAATATCAATGACCACGAGGGTCCTTTTTAAATACACAATAATTCAGTCTGTTGACTTTACAACATGACCTAATCCTTTGTACACAAATTTAGAAAAATACAATTTTTATCATA
>JAOSBK010000009.1:21318821-21339309 GCA_027568895.1 Erythroxylum shatona | reverse complement strand
TTCCTAAATTAACCCTACACCAACTTATGCCTTTAATTTCTAAGAATTTATCAAAATTCTAATTTTAACTAAATCCTCCAATTTATAATCATTTATTAAACACTAAAATCCCACTAGTATATTTTAACAAAAAGGAATGCTCAATCTAAACCTCAAAATGATTAAAACATGTTTAATGCGAATCGGGCCCAACATCCTTAAACCTACCAAGCTTAGAATAAATGGATAAGAAACTCTATCCAAACTGATACCCATAGACTTCAACTCATCAAATAATTTAAGTGCATCATTTAATCTACCAGCTTTAGCGTACCCATCAATCACGGTCCTATAAGTGAGTGACAACAGTAGGAAATACATTCTTACCGGCATCGCAGACATTATCTCAAAAGCTAAGTCCATCTGACCTCCTTTACAAATTGCATCCAAAAGTGTTTTGTAAGTAAATATATCTTGATCAATCTCTCTATCCACCGTTTCACCGAACAAACTTCTCGCACCCTCCAATAATCCTCCTCAACTACAAACAGCAAGCATAGAATTATACGTAATCCGATCCAGTTGCACTCCATTCAGCACATGTCATCAAAAATTTCCATCACACGCTTAAACTCCATGCCCCCTTTTCCACATGCATCAATTACAGCACTGTAGGTGACCAGAATAGGCTTCAAGCCATAGTCTTTCATAGAATCAAAAACCCTTATAGCCTCATTGCAATACCCACTTCTCCCATAAGCACTAATTATAGCAGAAAACGCATAAACAGAGTTTCCCATAACCATAATCAAGAGCAGCTCGAGACACATCCTCCGCTAACTCTACTTTACCTAATCTACCCAGAATACCTAATCATCGCACTTGCTAAATTTCCCTCGCTCGTCTCACGGCAAACTCATAGCAATGCAGACCTTTCACACACTTTCCTCTGTTACCTAGCTAGCGAAGCAAGTAAACATAATCGTCAGACCCACAAAGCTGAGACTCGAATTTGAACATCCTCAAGACCCTCATACTCCGTTCCACACTGGATCACCTGTTGGAGCGCATCCTCGCAACAGATGTATGCCGGGTGCACGAACTACTCTCGGGCCGACCCAAGTGGATCTTCGAAACGAACCGGCCGATCGGCGGCCCGAGAAATCGGCTGCGAGTGCGATTTCCTGGTGGAGATAGAACTCGAACGGTGGGGGAGGTGGGCGGTTTCGATATGGCACAGGGAGACGGAGAAACCCGGGGTTTGGCGAGAGCTAGCCCTTGATTAGTCCAACGTTGGTGAGGATGGGCATGTCGGTAGTTGTTGAACCGGCTTTGTGGGTACTGATGGGTCCGACGATAACGTTTGGAGCCGTGATTGAACAGTTAGGTGTTGTACACGCCATTTTCGATTAAAGGGATAAGCTTCAGACGGCGTCTCAGTTTGTACAACTCTACATAGAAACTGGGGCGAGTCGTAGGGTTTGGGTGGAGAGGAGTTTCATGAAGGACCATGGTTGGCATTGGGAGGTGAGATTTTTTGAGATCAGTAGATATGCTGAAGAGAGAGACATGTATGGATGAGTCAGCTGCGTTGGGTTCAGACTTCGGACTTCAGAGAGTTGAGACGTCTAAGCTTTGACTTGACTATCTATATTGTTGGGCTGCGATTCCATGCGGGCAACTCCAATCACTCAACTAGATTTGCGGCTGACGTGGTTAATCATTTACAAGCCAACTGCCAAAAGTGCGTAGGCTTGGAGTGGATAAAAAATGACAGCAACAATATAACTACCCTCCATTATTTTGACTCGTTCTAACAGTCAACACAGCCGAGTCTATTCGATAACGCGGGAGCTTGGCACAGGATGTATTACACAAACGCGCCTCCAAGACCCCCCATCGGTCTTCTTTGCGAATTATGTTCTTCTCTACAATGCTTAGAGCCTTCTTAGTGTTGCTGGTTACGGGCTCCGCCTTAATCACCCTGGTCAGCTCGCATCAGGAGTCGGGTCAATGGAGCTGCGGATCGGACTATGGTATTGGAGTTGTCGCCGCTTTCAATCCCGGAGTTGTCACCGTCGACGGCCACGCCGAAGATTGGAAAGACATTGTCGGCTCCCAGTTTTCTCTGCTTTCGGCTCTCGACCCCGATGCCGATAAAAATTACGGTGGCAAGATGACCGTTAAGGTAGTTTTCCTGTACGTCTCTTTTTGTGTTCTTATCTTCAAAACCAGAAATAATCTTGATAAAGATTGGATTTCGTTACGTGGTTCTGTGAGATAAGCAACAGATCTTTTTGTCAGGCCTTGCACGATGGTCATGATATCTACTTCTTGTTACAAGTTGATGGAAAGTATGCGTACATGGCAGGGTAAGTTGAATTTGTTGAAACTAATGGATATGCGATAAATCTAATGATTTAGTAATGAATTTGTTGAAACTAATGAATTTGTTTTTATGTTTAGTCAGATAATATCAATGATTTAGTCACTCCAGTCCATAATACTACATTTAGGTGCGTTAGGTACTTGGGAGGATTAGTACGGTTTTGTAGTAGTGGGAACTGGGAATTGCTTATTTTGCGTTCAATGACAATTATAATGACCACAATTCTCGGAGATAACAACTTCAGATGTTACTTGACATGAACAAATCAAACACCTTTCACTTTCCTTGCTTTCCTTTATGATTATTATCATGTCATTAAACGCTTTTGTTTATGTCAAGGGGAGTAAATGTTTAAGCGCTTTGTTTATCTTGTGTGGAGTGTCTGTTTGGGTCAATAGGATATTTGGGCTTTGAATTCTCAAACTCAAGATTGAATTTAATTTGTGTATTGCAGCAATAGCAACAAATGCCCATCTGTGGCTCTCATGTTTCAAATTGGTGATAATGCCACCTACCACAGAGTGAGTGGCTTCCTAAGTAACTGCACTGTTCTTGTCTAAATGCAAGTTTGTATTCAATATCTTTTGTTAACCACAAAAAACTTGTGTGTGTTAGATGGGAGGTTGCAAGGATGGTCCTGACACATGCACCGACAAAACTTGTAAAGGTTATGAAGTTGACATCATGCATTTCTCAATTGGAAATGCCATTCCAGGGCGATTATATGGTGGAAATCCAGTAGACAATGGACATGGAAATGGTGGTGACAGGTAGAGAATTGTTTACTTCTTTACCATAAATAAGATGGGAAGAGTAGTTTTGCTATTGATGCTTGCACACTATGCTCAGTTTTCTTAATAACCTGTCATGAAATGGTTTATTTTTGGCAGTTTTGGCCATTTGATTGATCTTTATGCCTGGAATCCGCACTGTAGATATCTTGATGGAACTGGTCCTTCAGGTACTTCTACAAATCATATTAGTGTCAGTTCTTAGTGGAAACTGAAACTTGTTTGCATCATGTGAAACGGATGGGAATTGTTTCAAGAGAGAATAACAAAGTGGGGTAGTGAACCAAATATAAGAGGTAAAAGGGCATGATAAGGTTACATAAACATACTTTTATCTACATGGTAAGCATCTCAACTTATGCGTCCCTTTCCTTAGAATGTTTTACTGTTGATCCATTATCTTCCGATTTTCTATTACACTAACTTCAGTTTACTCTTCATCCATCTCTTTTATTTTATGATAACTATCACGGTTCTTCCTTGACCTTGTTTCAGTGTGATAAGTCATGAAGGTCACAGAGGGTACCTAAGACGAATTCCAAGTATTTTGACTAAATTAGAATAAATTAAATGTGGTCATTGAGTGCTTGCTTAGAAATAGGACTAGCTGTTATTTAGTTTGATTAATTATCTTTGTTACATAGTGTCAATTTCACTTCTTAGAGTTGTGTCCTGAGAAGTAGGAAAAAGTCGTTATTTTCGTATGTATTTAAGTTTGGTTTAGTCATCAATAAAAAGTAAGCTTATTCCAATTTAAAATCACTGGTTTATTCTCAACTTAAGTAGAATATTGATTTCAACACTTTGTTTGCTTTGATTGGGACCTATCATTGGTATCAGAGCAATGGAGACTAACAAAGAATGTATTGAGAGTTTGGAGGCCAGCTTAGGACAAGTACAAGACAATGTGAGCCGGATGGAAAATGGTGTTAACGACAAGCTGCGACATTTGGAGGATATTATGACTAAACTTTCTAAGGCATTGTTTTCCAGCAAAGAAGGAACCAACAGCAACTCCAAAGACCATGCAAGCCATTTTCGTAGTCACAGGGAAGAATCTCAGGAGTCAGGACAACCAATGCTCCATTCTTAGTCGGTCAAACTTGAGTTTCCAAAGTACTCGGGTGACTGAATGGTTCACATGGGTGGATCAGTTCTTTGAATATCAAGGCACCTTAGCTTCACAAAAGGTGTCTTTGGCTTCATTTCACTTGGAAGGAGAAGCCAACTAGTGGTGGCAATGGTTGCAGGGGGCTTACTGAGAGGAAGGAAAAGAAGTGACGTGGGAGATCTTCGTTGAGGAGTTATGGACATGGTTTGTGCTCACGGATTGTGAGGATTTTGATGAAGTCCTATCAAAAATAAGGCAACTAGGTTCATTATGAGATTATCAGAGGGAGTTTGAGAAGCTGGGGAATAGAGTACGGGGATGGACACAAAAGGCCTTGGTTGGCACGTTCATGGGCGGTCTTAAACCAGAAATTGTGGATGAAATCAGGATGTTCAAACCAAAGTCATTAAAAGAGGCTTTTAGCTTGGCACGAATGCGAGATGACCAACTGAAGAGAGTTGCACGACCAAATGCTCAACAAGTTGCTTCGTCTCTAACAAAAAGTAAGACGGATACTCCAATGAAGCGACTCACTTGGGAGGAGATGTAACAAAGACTTTGTTTTAATTTTGATGAGAAATTTACATTTGGGCATCGATGTAAAGTGCGCTTTTATTATTAGAGGGCGATGATGGAGAAGTGGAGGATGAGGAAATTGACGAATCATCATATTTGCCACTCGGGATATCATTACATGCTCTGTCAGGATGGACAACTCACAAAAGACAAAACCATGTGAGTAATGGCAAAAATCGGTTTGCACACAATGATGGTTCTGGTTGATAGCGAATCTACTCATAATTTTATCAATGAAAAGTTTGCTAATATGTTACAATTACCCGTGGTTCCGACTGCACCGTGTAATGTCAAGGTGGCAAATGGAGGATCATTAAAATGTCAAGGTAGATTCAATAATGTTCAGATTCTTCTCCGGGGCATTCCTTTTGTCATCACTTTATCTGCATTGCCTTTAATTGGGTTGGATATGGTGTTAGGCATTAATTAGTTGGAAGTTTGGGAAGAGTGGCATGCAACTGGAAGCAATTAACCATGGAATTCCAATGGAATAACCAATCTCGACAGTTGCAAGGAATAGATGCAGATGTTATTCAATCTATGTCTACGCAAGCAATTTCTAAGGATGCTCGTCAAAGGAGTTCCATGTTTGTTGTTTGCATTCAATTGACAGTGGGGCCCACAAACATTCATCTTGAAATGAAAGCATTGTTGGAGCAGTACCAAGACTTATTCCAAGAGCCGTCACAGCTTCCTCCCCCAAGAGAAGTGGATCATCATATCAATTTGAAGGAAGGCATTGAACCTATCAATGTGAGACCTTACAGGTATGCCTATTTTCAAAAAGCTGAAATTGAAAAACAAGTGCAAGACATGTTAAAATTGGAGTTTATAAGACCTAGTATTAGTCCATTCTCATCTCCCGTTTTATTGGTAAAAAAAAAAGATGAATCCTGGCATTTTTGCACGGATTATAGTGCACTCAATGCGATAACCATCAAACATAGATTTCCAATCCTTACAGTTGATAACATGCTCGATGAACTCCATAGAGCTACTTATTTAACTAAACTTGACTTACGAGCAAGTTACCACCAGGTACGAATCCATTCTAAAGACATTTCTAAAACGGCTTTTCGTACCCATAATGGTCATTACGAATACTTAGTCAGGCCCTTTGGTCTGTGTAATGCTCCATCTACTTTCCAAGCAATTATGAATTCTATCTTTCGTTCGTACCTTCGTAAATTTGTCCTGGTCTTTTTTCTTGACATTTTGATTTATAGCCCCAATTGGACCATGCACTTTGAATATGTTCAAAAAGCTTTTGAACTATTAAGGCAACATCAATGTTTTGTCAAACTCACAAAGTGTGCTTTAGGTCTTCAAGAATTGGAATACTTAGGTCATATCATCACTGTCCCAGGAGTTAAAGTGGATCAGAAAAAAATTCAAACCATGTTGAATTGGCCTAAGCCTACTAATGTCTCTGAGTTACGTAGATTTCTAGGACTTAGGTTATTACCGGAAGTTCTTCTGCAACTACGGCATCATAGCACGCAGTCTCACCAACCTTCTAAAAAAGGGACAATTTACATGGACTAATGAAGTAGACAATGCCTTTCAAGAGCTCAAAACAACTATGACAACTACTCCAACACTGGCAATGCCAAATTTTAATGAGCCTTTTACCATTGAGTCAGATTCTTCGATGGATGGCATCGGTGCAGTTTTGATGCAGCAAGGAAAACCTGTCGCATTCATAAGTTGGGCTTTAGGAGTCACAAAGCGTTCATGGTCCATTTATGCAAAAGAGATGCTGGGAATCCTACATGCCGTTCAAACTTGGAGACCATATTTGCTTGGCCGAAAATTCTATATTCACACTAACCAATGCAGCCTTAAGCACCTGCTAGAACAACGTATCATAACACCAGAACAACAAAAGTGGGTAACAAAATTGCTTGGTTATGATTACGAAATTCGATACAAGCCCGGTCGAGAAAAGAACATAGCTGATGCATTATCACTAGTGTGGTTGGAAGTCCTTATCTTGAAGTTTTATTTGTATCTCAAACTCCAATATGGGATACAATTAAAGCAAAAGCTAAAAATGACTTTTACATGAAGAAAATCAGTAAACAGGCAACGAAAAACCTAGGCAATCCATACAGCTGGCGCAATAGGTTGGTTTGTTATAAAAACAGAGTGGTGGTGCCTCCACACTCTAATGTCATCCAACAACTCTTGCACGAATTTCATGATTCTCAAATTGGGGGACATTCAGGAGTATTGAGAACCTACAAGAGGCTTGCACAGCAATTCTATTGGCCATCCATACACAAAATCGTGAAGAATTACATGGTTTCTTGTGACGTATGTCAACGCACTAAAAGTGAAACGTTGACACCAGCTAAACTTCTACAACCGCTTCCTATTCCTTGCTAAATTTGGGATGATGTCTCTCTGGACTTCATTGATGGTTTACTATCTTCGAATGGTAAAAGCTCAATTTTGGTTGTGGTTGACAGGTTAAGTAAATTAGCACATTTTATGGCTCTTGCACATCCGTATACGGCAAAAATGGTGGTCGAAAAATTCATTGAAGATGATCCAGATCCTATATTCATCATTCAGTTCTGGCAAGAGTTCTTCAAAATGTCTGGGAGACAGCTACAGATGAGTTCGGCATATCATCCGCAAACAGACGGTCAAACGGAGGTCATCAACTGCTGCATTGAACAATACCTCCCAAGCTCTGTCTATCAGCAGCCCCGTAAATGGTACTCTTTCCTTCCATGGGCAGAATTTTGATACAACACGACGTATCATATATCTACCGGAATGACTCCGTTCCAAGGTTTGTATGGTAGGCTACCACCCATCATTCCACAGTACCAAGCAGGAAGTTGCCTTGTCAATGATGTTGATCAAAACTTAGTTTCTTGAGATGCTGTGATACAACAACTAAAGTCAAATTTGCATGCGGCAAACAATCGAATGAAACAGCTTGCGGATTCGAAACGAAGAGACATTGAATTTCAAGTAGGTGACTTAGTGTTTTTGAAGCTTCATCCCTATTGCCAATATTCTTTGTTTAGAAGAGCTCAACAAAAGCTTGCGAGTAGGTTCTATGGGCCATATGAGATTGAAGAAAAAATTGGAAAAGTAGCCTATAAGCTCAAATTACCACAAGGATCGCGTCTTCATCCGGTATTCCATGTATCTCTTCTAAAGAAAAAGCTGGGAGAGACAATTACAGCAAGTGTAGAACTTCCACATATGGCCGAAGATGGTAATCTCCTGGTAGAACTAGAAGCGGGGTTGGAAAATCGTTGGGTTAAAAAAGGATCCAAATTTGTGGAACAAAGTTTAATCAAATGGAAAAAATACCAATGGAAGATGCTACATGGGAAGACTATCAAGAAATCAAAGACAAGTTCCTTAATGTCAATCTTGAGGATAAGGTTGCTGTCAAAGAAGGGGGTATTGATAAGTCACGGAGGTCACAGAGGGTACCTAAGAAGAATTCCAAGTGTTTTGACTAAATTAGAATAAGTTAAACGTGGTCATTGAGTGCTTGCTTAGAAATAGGACTAGCTATTATTTAGTTTGATTAATTCTCTGTGTTGCATAGTGGCAGTTTCACTTCTTAGAGTCGTATCCTAACAAGTAGGGAAAAGTGGTTATTTTGGTATGTATTTAAGTTTGGTTTAGTCATCAATAAAAAGGAAGCTTATTCCAATTTAAAATCACTGGTTTATTCTCACCTTAAGTAGGATATTAACTTCAACACTTTGTTTGCTTTGATTGGGACCTATCGCAGTGCTTTCATTTTCTTTCTTCTTTTGTTAAAAAATAAAAGCCTTTAGCTACAGCCTTGTCTCTCTCTGCTGATTCTTGTTCCTGATGCTGGTTTCTCAAAGTGCTGATTCGTGTTATTATAGTACCTTAACAATGAAAGATGCCATCTTAAATGAATATATTTTCCAATACACATTCCTAGTTTGTTTGGTTACCGGTTTCCTCTAACCTATTTATCCTATACAGTTCACATTTCTGTTAGCTTTACTATTCGCTAATGATATTTTAGAGTTGAAATTTGACAACAGTTATTCACCTGCAACTGTGACAGAAGTAATTTCTTTCTTCAGACTTTGACCCCTATATCCTGGGGAATTTTACTTGCCTTTTCAAAGTACAGGACTATCTTAAGACTAGCATTTCCTTGTACCTTTTCTTTATTGATGGGTTTTAACTGTTTATGATATCTTCTTAGTTGGCACTCAATTGCATTTCCACTCACTTGTCAAGATCTTTCTTCTAGAAATATACTTCGATCAGCTGGAAAAAATTACATAACCATGATCATATTCAGTTTGACATTTTCCCTTGACATTATATTTGTGACTCTAGTCTTGCTAATAGCAGATAATACAATAATCGATGATCAGAATATTCACGTTGGCTGTTTTGAATGTAGGCAACGACTCGAGCGCACTGAACAACTGGAAAGGAGCATGGTGGCACAGCAGCTTTACGTTTCACTCGGGTAGTGTCCCGTTGTTTTCTTTGTCAATACCGTAATTATTCACCAACTACCTTTGGACAACAACGACGTCAGATTAAATACATAGCTAACCTGATTGGAAATTTAAAAAAAAGGTGAGAATTAAAGAAGATAACTTGTGCGGGGACATGTATCTTAAGGACATGCAAGAGTGACTCGACCATGCACACACTGCAAAGATTTTACGTGATTTTAGTGCTTCCCATAGAAGTGTTTGTGTTGTATGATTGGTAGTTTGTGGGGTGGTGCATCAGAAATGAGAAATGAAAGAAGGAACGAGGAAGACAGTATAATGCATTTTTCTAAATCATGTAAACAACTGCAAAGTAATTTCAATAGTTTCTGATAGCGACTTGCCTGTGTCTTTTTAGGTGTCGGTTATGACCTACTCTAATAATATTCTTCTTCTCTTTTTTATTTTTATTTTATATCTGCATTTTTCTTCTCTGTAATTGAACTATTCGACTATTTTGTCATCAGGTTTTGTGGTGGAAGACAGTCCTTATTCATCGGATGGTAAACAGGGCACATATTACTTCGAATTCTCCAGGCCATTACGAACCATGGATCGCCTTCAGCAGGTTAGACACTTACTAGTCACATTCAAGTTTTGGCTGCAAGGGATCTAACTTGATGATTTCAAATGTCTTAATTCTTTCTGCTGTAAGAATCCAAGTCTGAAACTGTGTATGCCGATGAAATGAATATTGCGGTTAATTCGTAGTCCACGTCACAAGATTTTGTACAAGTTGCATGCTTAGAGATTATGTGCAGTTCAATCATAAATTCTAGGCAGAGTAAATGGAGCTTGTTCAACTCCTTGTGTTCAAGTATAGCCTAGATTGCCTTTCCGAGACATGTACATTGAACATTTGAAGGTATTACCTGGCTGCAGTGCAGTATTATAAGTTCTTGTCTTTGATTCTCCAATTCTGCAGGATGCTCAGTTTACGATAGGGGTACGTGGCAAGATGGCCGCCGCATTCTGGTATCCTGTTGATGGAATCCCATGGCATGGGTCTGGACACTATTCTGTTAGTTGTGATTGGATACCTTTAGACATTCCTCCTGGCGGATCAATGCTAATCAAGCCAGCATCTTCCAGTGCCTTCTCCCTTCTTTTTTCAGTGGGAGCTCTATTCCTTTCTGCAGTTGCAGCATACAAAGCTGCTAGTTCCAGGAATGCTAATGACCAGTTTGTCCAGCTAGCAACCATGGGAGCTGGTCCTTAAAAGTAGCACATTCTTGTACTGTCAATTGAGGGTTGTACTAGTCAGTTTTGTACTTTGATTACTTTCTCATTACAATTCTTTTTTGCAATTAGAATGATTGTTTATTATCCACCTTTCTATTAATTTTTGTTACTTTTACTTCTTAGGCAAATGACTACTTAACTATATATATATATATATATAATCATAAAGTTGGAATGTAACCTGGTAGGTGGCAGGTGGTAACCATTCATGATAACCTCTTGGAGCCACTATCTTTATCTCTTCTGAACGTTTCCACCAAAGTAGGGCAACCTTTTCTTCTTGTGAATAAGAAGGTGAAGGTGAAGGCGAAGGCGAAGGCGCAAGTGTCTAGCTGCTGAAATGTAACTTATTTTTGGTTTGTTATCCGACAAAGTTACATTGAAGTCTTCGGTGAGTCATAACCTATCCTAGAAGAGAAGGCAACCTTTGTGTACTCTAAGTTTAAGCTTATTAGGTATAAATGATTAAAAAAATTCTGCCGACATTATTTTAATCTAAAATTCTATTATTTGAACTCACTCCTGTTTTAATATAGAAAATAATTATTTAAATTAGATCCAATCTATTATCATAATTATTTTAAGATAAATTATTCTTCGACATTAGAAAGTCTTTTTTTAATAGTGTTTATGAATTTTTCAATATTCCTACGAAAACAAAAACCATTAAAAAAAGCCCTACAAGCTCTTTATTTATGGCTGTTAGAACTAAAAACGTTAATTCTTTTTTTTCATCCTTATCTGTTTGAACAAGTTTAGGGATAATAATAGGTCGGTCAACTCTTGACCCAGCCAAGCCAATCCAACCTAGCCTAACATTTTTATTTTCTTAAAAATTCAAAATGTCTTTGTTTTCGAGCCTAGGCTTGAAGCCTAATCAACCCAAGTCAAACCGGGCCCATTTACTAAGCTAATCCTTTTACGACTCTTTTATCTCAAAATTTCTAGAATTGGCAATTGGTCGGATCAAATTAAGTTTGCTCCAAACTTATTCAGAACGTTATGAAATAATAAATAATATTATTTTAGTATAATTCTAATTGGACTTCGGATCAGCCTTCTAGACCCGAACTGGTTCCGAATTCTTGTCAACTCGGACCTGCCGTTAACTTTTACAATGGCAGGATATCACTTTCACATGCTCTATTGCACCATTAAAATCAGTCGTAATTCCCCGCACGAAGTATGAACGCAATCAATTACAGGCCAGAACCGGAGCTGGCCCAGCGGACTTAAAGCCTAGCCGAACAGAACAGATCTAATATCGCAATCCAGAATAAGGAACCTCCCCAGTTTACCAGATCTAACGACCCTACGAAAACTATAACACAGAAATTTTTTGTAGGAAGATCAAATTCAATCCTCGTACCTTTAGTTTGAAGTTCGAGTCGAATTTATTGAGGTTTTGTGTGGTTCGATGGCGAGGATCAAGCCTCAGGCTTTGTTGCAACAGAGCAAGAAGAAGAAGGGACCGAGTCGAATTAGTCCAACTACCATCTTTCTTGGCAGCTTGATGCTTCTTTTGGCTGTTTTCTTCTTGTATTCTACGTACAGACACTGGTCGCTGAGGTTTCGATTACTTCACTAAATTATTACGTTATGTTTTCGTCTTCTTGGTCCTGAAAAGTTACTTGTGACCATTAGTTATTTTATGAAGTTCGAACTTTTGATTAAATGCAAAGAATTACGAGGCTTGTAATCTTTGATAAGTTGTCTGTTGCTAGTTTAAGACATATCTATCTATCTCGTGTTCTAGGTCAAAACTCCAGGCTCAGAAGGGTGAATCAGGCTATGAGGTACTACTCGATTTGTTCTCTGTCTTTTTAAATTTTATGGATATGATGCCAAGTTTAAGTTTTTCAGTTACGAATGGTATGAATCATGGGAAATATTTCAACTGATGCTAACATTGTTGTTGCAAGATTTTAAGGTTGTGTTTGTCGTGGCATGCTTTAAAATTATTTCCATAATGGGATTGTATTTCATCGATCGGTTTCTTTATGCGCTATAGGTTGATCAGGCATTTGCAGATTCGAACAAAGCAGATCTCCCTGGCTATGCTGTATGTAATTTTTTGTGCTCAGACATTTTAATCTCTCTGGTACTCTGTTTGATGTTGCTTGTTAATTAATTGTTCAAAATTCTAGGGTTATGGTCTGAAATGCGTGTTGAACCCAAATAGGCATAAAGTAGGAGCACTTGTTTCTATACACCAAGAAGAAAAATAGTGTTTGAAGTTTCCTAACCCACCCAACAACTAGGAAAAAAGATGAGATGCGTTTGGTTCTTAGTTGGATGGTCATTTTGCATAGTGTACACAGAACCATGGCATGGTGAGGAGGATCTAGCTATTTAATCAGAGTGAAGCATTTTACACTGGAGTAATTCATTGAGGGAGGGTTTGATCTCATGGCATTGATGATGAATTTATCTCAAAGTAACCCCACATTTATGATTCCAGCATTACTAATTATAGTCCTTTTTTTGATGGATAATTAAGATTTTATGTGATTTAATAAATTTTCCTCCATGTTTTATTAGGTTTTCAGTACACCAAAAGGTTTAATAACAGTGAAACTTTTCAAGGATATTTCTCCTGGAGTTGTTTTCAAGTTCATCGACTTATGGTGAGTACCAGAAATCATTTACTCCTCCGATGCCAATACTCTTTCTATTCTGGGTTCTTTAGTTATTGTTTGGATGAAGTTCTTGTTGATTAGTGTCCTTCAGTTGGTGATCTGTGTCGCTCCTTTGAAAATTTTGTTTTCATTTTACCAAGATTAGAATTGGGGAAGGGGGCTTGGAAGCTCATGTAGGACCCTGATTAGCGATTGACCATATCAAGTACATCACAGATGTGGAAAGTGGTTGACAACACCTGATGGTAGTGGTTGTGCTTACTTAAACCATCAGAAGTCCTCACAATCACATGGTCACATGATTGTTATTGCTAATTTGTGTGGTGATCGTATTGAAGTTTAAGCTAGCTCGTGAATCACATCGTGTGCAGCATATCTTGTTAAGATGTTGCTTATTTCTCAAAACATCGATAACTGCATGCTTCACTATGAAAGAGGTTGACTCCCTTGCTTTTCTCATCATAAAATCCTTTCTCCTTTATCCATACGACAAACTAGAACCGATGCCAACATTTCATCATATAAGAAAGCATGTACCGAGTTAGGATTGTCAACTAATATTGATGTTGGTTTTGCAGTCAAAAAGGTCACTTTAAGGGGATGCGTTTCCGTCGGGTAATAAAGAATTATGTGATTCAAGCAGGGGATGTCAGCGATCTTCATGCAGAAGATTGGACTTTAAGAGGGAAACATTCGAGTAAGCTTGATACAAGGTTACTAGCCATAGTCCTATATTTCTCCCTTTATTTACTGTTATGTGGAACATGTAAAGATGATTTTGGTATTTTACACCAGTTTGAAGCACGAGGCATTCATGCTTGGTACTTCCAAAGCAAAACATGTTGACAAAGGGTTTGAGCTTTTCATTACCACTGCACCAATCCCTGACCTGAGTGAGAAGCTCATAGTTTTTGGACGAGTTGTCAAGGGAGAAGATGTTGTTCAGGTGACAAAAAACTTGAGTTCTTTCTGGTTGATGTCCTTATCTATTTTTATTCATTTTCATATCCTCTGTGCAGTTTTAGTTAGCACCGTGTAACTAACGTTGACCCACGATTTAGGGGGGCCTTTATGCTAGTACCAACAATTGTGTTTGCTTGTTTGTTAAGAGTGACGCATGGTAAAATTTGCAGTGACGGATACTGAAATATTACATTTTGTTCGACTCTTAGCTTTGCCTCATGCATGGTCAGAATTAGATGAAGTTGCTCAACAAATCCTGCTAAGATACTCAGTAGTAACTAACATTCTGAATACTGACTTTTCCACAAATAATGCACTTGCTCAGGAAATTGAAGAGGTCGACACAGATGAACATTATCAACCCAAGTCTGATATTGGGATAGATGGCGTGACCTTACAGCATCAAATCTAATTTCTTTTAGGCTACTACAAGGCTTTTCTGTCCTGGCGTCCATCTCACATCGTTTGTACAAAGCCCGTCTTCTGATTAAAGAAAATCCTGCCCAACGATTTTATACGTTGGTATGAGTGGTGACTTTGGGGTGATGTAATTGTCAGTTGGGATGATTAAAAAGTTGTGATATTTCTTGTAGCCCGATGATAAACGGTGAGTGGATCTTGTTTCATCGTCAGTTTCTTTTTCCTTTTTAATCTTTTGCTCCCTGAGGGCATTAACAATTAGCTTGAACCATTGTGATCTAGTGTTGCATTCTTCTTCCTTTTTTTTTTTCAACCCAATATATAGACTGATTATAAAGGAGTAATCTATTGCCTAAATTGCAGCATAAGAAGCAGAAATAACTATTAAAATGACCATAAGGTGAAGAATACAAATCACCAAAAGTTGAAGAACAAACTTCATAACATCAGAAGGAAACATCTATCAATCAATACAAAAAACCTCTAAGTAACGAGGAAAAGTAACAAATAGCAGGAAAGATAGATCTGTCTAAACACCCATCAAAAGAAAAAGAGAAATTTATTTGCTTCAAAAGCACCGAGAGAGGTCATTGTAGAAATTAAGAAATTCAGGGGTTTGGGTTTTCTCCTACGTGGTAAAACTCATAATTTGTTAAAGCTCTTTTTTTTTTAACCCATTAGGATTAATTTTTGTATTGTTATTAAAACCAAAAAAAATTTCAACAATTGCCAAGAGAGTGAGAGAAGAGAGAGAAAAGAGAAGAGAGGGATTTTGTTCTTCCTTCAACCTTCACAAAAGGAGAGATTTTTTCACCCAACCTGTTTTACATTTTCGGCAATTGGGAAGTTGTTCACCGTTGGATCAGTCTCATTTTTGGTTTACAGTTTCAAGACATATTATTCTCCATTCTAAACGGTGGAGATTTGGTTTCGGGGTCTGAATGTTGAATTTTTGGATCCAAAATTGGACTGGTCTCAAGGTGTTTCCAAAACTGACGAGCTTCACCATATTCTGATTATGGTCTATCATTTTTTTCTAATTGGGCTGAATTTTGGTGAACATATTCCTTACTCATTGTTCTTTGTTTTGAACGGTGATGATTGGATTTGGAAGCTGGAACTTTTCCAGAATTTGTTAGAACAGAAACTTTTGTTGTGATTGCTCCCTTAGTGTAGTTCTTTACTTTAATTTGTGGCTATATGAGATTGAGCTTTGATTTCTGGATTATTGTGGCTGTTTATCTCTGTAAGACAGTATTTGTGGTAGTGGATTTCATTTGCTTGGACCAAGAGAGGTCCCGTGGTTTTTTATCCTTCACACCGAAGGAGTTTTTGCCATGTTAAATAATTATTGTGTTTTGTGATTGGTTTTTTGATTTGTGCATTATTGGGGCAGCTTGTGATCATTTAATTTTCTTCCAATATTTGCTCGTTATTACTCCTAATAGATTCATTCAAGTGGAGAAAGATTTATTGATTGATCATTGCGTGTGTTATACCCGCTTCCTTCCTAACACAATGGTATCAGAGCCTAGTGAGATTTGTTAATTGGGTCTATTTTTGCTTGTTTGAATGACGGAGGTAAATATGAGTAAAATGATTTGTTTGGATGGCACAAACTATCACACTTGGAAAGAAAAGATGAAAGATCTTCTATTTTTAAAGAAGTTGTATTTGCCTGTATTTGTTACTAATAATCCTGAGTCTAAGTCTGATGAAGAATGGGAGCTTGAGCATCAACAAGTATGTGGCTTTATTAGACAATGGGTTGAGGATAATGTATTGAATCATATTGTCAATGATACACATGTCAAGACTTTGTGGGAGAAACTTGAATCTTTTTATGCTTTCAAAACTGACAACAACAAGTTATTCTTGCTTAAACAAGCCATACGCTTGCAGTACAAAGAAGGGAGCTCAGTTCTTGACTATGTGAATGAATTTCAGGATATCTTTGATCAATTGTTCAGCATGGGTGTAAAATTTGATGAGGACATTGTGGGACTTTGGTTGTTGAATACACTTCCTGATTCTTGGGAGAACTTTAAAGTATCTTTGACAAATTTTGGTCCTGATGGTATTCTAATCATGCAGTATGTGAAGAGTGATGTTCTGAATGAAGAAGTAAGAAGGAGAATTCAGGGGAATTTCACATCATAGTCAGATATTTTGGTTACTGAAAGTAGGGGGAGAAGTAAAAGAAAAAGTTAAGATCATAATAATAGAGACAAGAGCAGGAGTAAATCAAAGTCGAGGTATAAGAACCTTGAATGCAATTATTGTGGTGAACTGAGGCACATCAAGAAGTATTGTTTTAAGTGGAAGAGAGAGAACAAGGGTGACAAAGGCAAGCAAGAAAAGAATGGAAATGATGATAACAATGATCGGGTTTCTGTTGCTACTTTAGTTGATTTAGCAGTTGTTCATGATGGAGATATGATTAATGTTGCCAGCAATGATATTCTTTGGGTACTTGATAGTGATGCTGCACACCATGTTACTTCAAGGAGAGAACTCTTCACATCCTATACTCTTAGTGATTCTGAAATTTTACGAATGGATAATGAAACTGTATCCAAAGTAGTGGGCATTGGCACTGTGACTATGGAGACCAACCTTAGAATGAAGTTGGTGCTTAAGAATGTTAAGCATGCACCAGATGTAAAGTTGAATTTGATCTCTTGTGAAAATTTGTATCATGATGGATATGTCACAAATTTGTTTGAGCAAGGCACGGTTTATAAAGGGTCCTTAATTGTGGCTAGAGGGTTTAGAGCTTCAGGTTTGTATTGGTTACAAACTACAATCCCTATAAATCTTGTGAATGTAGTTAAGAGTGATGGATCTTTAGATTTATGGCACAAGAGGTTAGGTCACATCAATGAGAAGGGACTGAATATTCCAGCTAATAAGAATTTACTTTCTAGTTTGAAAGGTGGAGAGTTAGACACTTGTGTTCATTGCTTAGCTGGAAAAGAGAAAAGGGTGTCCTTTAAACATCATTCTCCTTCTAGGAAGGGGGAGTTACTTGAGTTGGTACACTCAGATATGTGTGGTCCTTTGAAGGAAAAGTCATTTGGTGGTGCACAATATTTTGTGAATTTTATTAATAGCCACTCAAGGAAGTTTTGGGTTTAGGTTTTGAAGATGAAAGATCAAGTACTTAGTGTATTTAAAGAATTTCATGCTTATGCTGAGAAAGAAACAGGCAAGAAGCTGAAATGTATTTGCACTAATAATAGAGGAGAATACTGTAGGCCTTTTGATTCATAATGTAAAGAGCATGGTATTAGACACCAAAAGACACCTCCTAAGAATCCACAGTTGAATGGCTTGTTCATAAAGGATGAATAGAACTTTGATGGAGAGAGTTAAAAGTGTACTTTCAGATGCCAAACTACCTAATTCTTTTTGGGGTGAGGCATTGTATGCAGTTACACATATTATCAATCTAACTCCTTCTATTGCTTTGCAGAATGATATTCCTGATAGATTTTGGTATGGTAGAAAGCCTTCCTATGACCACTTGCGGGTATTTGGTTGCAAATATTTTGTTCATGTTCCTAAAGATGAAAGATCCAAGCTAGATTCCAAAACAAGATAGTGTATCTTCATTGGCTATGGTCAAAATGAGTTTGGTTACCGGTGTTATGAACCTGTTAAGAAGAAGCTTGTCAGAAGCTGTAATGTAGTCTTTATAGAAGATCGGACTATTGAAGATATTAGCAAAGTGAAAAAATTAAAGCCTCAGATTCAAAGATTTAGATCCAGTTCCTTCAGCTCCTACACCTGATACAGTTGATGTTGAAAATTAGGTTGATCTTTAGGATAATATTTAAGATACAGATGAGGTTGATATTCCTATAAATGATGCAACTAATGATCAATATGAGGTATTTGGTGAGGAACAAGAATTTCCACTCAAGAGGTCTACTAGAGATCGCATACCATCTACTAGGTATTCATCTAGTGAGTATGTTGTTGTTGACAGATGCAAAGGAGTCTAAATGCGACCAAGAAGCTATTAAGAATGAGGAAAAGGTGAAATGGGTTGCAGCTATGAAAGATGAAATGCAATTCTTGTATGATAATGAGACCTTTGAACTAGTCAAGCTTCCCAAGGATAGAAAGGCTTTGAAGAATAGGTGGATCTATAGGGTGAAGCAAGAAGAGAATTCATCATCTTCACGATATAAAACTAGATTAGTTGTTAAGGGCTTCAGTCAGAAATAGGGGATTGATTTTGAGGAGATTTTCTCACCAATGGTCAAGATATCTTCAATTCGAGTCATTTTGGGTTTGACTGCTACTCTTGATTTAGAGATTGAGCAGATGGATGTAAAAAATGCTTTCCTCCATGGAGACTTAGAAGAGGAGATTTATATGGAGCAGCCTGAAGGTTTTGTGGTGAAGGGAAAAGAAAGCTATGTTTGCAAATTAAAGAAGAGCTTGTATGATTTGAAACAAGCACCAAGACGATGGTATAAGAAGTTTGAGTCTTTTATGGTCCAGCAAGGCTTCAAGAAGACTACTTATGATCATTGTGTTTTTGTACAAAAATTTTCTTACAATGATTTCATGATTTTGTTGTTATATGTTGATGATATGCTTATTATAGGTCCTAACTCTTCCAAAATTGCGAATTTGAAGAAAGAGTTGAGCAAATCCTTTGCTATGAAGGATTTTGGGCCAGCAAAGCATATTCTTGGCATAAGAGTCATTCATGACAGAAAGTGTAAGAAGTTATGGCTTTCACAGGAGAAGTACATTGAGAAGGTACTACATCAGTTCAATATGGCTATGCCTAAGGTTGTAAGTACACCTCTTCCTCCATCTCTTAGATTGAGTTTGAAGCAATCTCTATCCAGTGAGCAAGATAAAGAATACATGCAAAAGGTTCCTTATGCATCTGCAGTAGGAAGTTTGATGTATGCCATGGTTTGTACTAGACCAGATATAGCTAATGCAGCTGGTACTGTTAGTAGATTTCTTTCTGATCCAGGAAATAAGCATTGAAATGTAGTAGAGTGGATTTTAAGATATCTCCGTGGCACTTCAAGTTTGAAGCTGTGTTATAGGACTCAAAAGCCTATGCTTTGTGGTTACACAGATTCTGATATGGTTAGAGATATTGATATAAGAAAATCTACTTCTGGCTATTTGATTACCTTTGTAGGGGGAGTTGTGGTATGGCAATCTAGATTGCAAAAATGTATTGCTTTGTCTACTATAAAGGCTGAATTCATTGCAGCCACTGAAGCATATAAGGAGTTGTTGTAGATGATGAAGCTTGTGAATGAGCTCGAGTTTACACAGAAGAGGTATGTTTTGCTTTGTGAAAGTCAGAGTGCTATTCATCTGTGTAAGAATCCTACTTTCTATGGTAGATCCAAACATATTTATGTGAGGTATCATTGGATCCGTGATGTTTTGGATTCTAAGTTTGTTGAGTTTGAAAAGATTCATACTGATGATAATGGTGCTGATATGTGCACAAAACCTCTACCAAGGATGAAGTTTGAAGTTTGTCGATTAAGTATCAGTTTGGTAACCTCCTCCACATAGTCGGGAAGGGGGAGAGTTGTTGAGTTTGGGTTCCATCCTATGTGGTAAAATCTATAAATTTGTTAAAGCCCATTTTGTTTTTAACCCATCAGGGTTAATTTTTGTATTGTCATTAAAACCAAAAAACATTTTGGCAGCTACCAAAGAGTAAGAAAAGAGAGAGATTTTGTTCTTCCTTCAACCTTCACAAAAGGAGAGATTTTTTCACTCGACCCGTTTTACATTTCTGGCAACTTGCAAGTCGGCCACCGTTGGATCGATCTCATTTTTGGTTAGAGTTTCAAGAAATA
>JAOSBK010000009.1:21298940-21313440 GCA_027568895.1 Erythroxylum shatona | reverse complement strand
AATTAAAATATAACTAATTAAAATATAATTATTCATTAATTAAAATATTGTTATTAATTAATTAATTAAAATATTATTATTATTAATAATTAATTAATTAATTAAAATATTATAATTAATTAATTACAATATAATTAATTAACATATTATAATTAATTAATTACATTATAATTAATTAAAAATAATTAGTTACAATATAATTAATTGAAATATAATTTATTCATTAATTAAAATACTCTCATTAATTAATTACAATATTACAATTAATTAATACATTGTAATTAATTGATTACATTATTTTTTACAAACCAATCACTATCAATAGTAATAGTAATCATTCCTTCCTCTTAACTAACCATCATAATTATAATGATAATAATAATTCTCATTTCTCACTATATTCATTCGGATTTCTATTACTATGCTCCTATACAAATCAACCACCCCTTAGTATTCTAACTATCTGAAGTAGAATGCATTAAATGATGCTATAAGATTTCTAATCTCGATAAGTGGGTCTTTTTCGATTTCACTAGTAAGTGGAGCTAAGTTAAATGATGCTATAAGATTTCTAATCTCGATAAGTGGGTCTTTTTCGATTTCACTAGTAAGTGGAGCTAAGTTAAGTGGAGCTAAGTCAACCTACAATATGAACCTTATCGTCTCTTAATTAAGCAACTCTCCACTCAAATATCTTTTAAGCCTCCATAGCTATGAATAATAAGTTATGTGTCAATATACAAGGAGAGATATTCCTCCGTCTCATTTCATTCACGGTGGTTTGAACTCTCTCTGGATGACCTAATCTCAAAAGTGTAGAAAAGCAAATTAAGTATTAAACCAACAGTTTGCAAACAGCAAGTTCAAATTTTTCTAACAGAACTAATTACTCGATCAAATTACAGCGTGAAAAAGAATGGAAAACATAATTTGCTGCACCCCTATAACTTGAAAACGTTAGAAGTATTTCAAAGTGGACACACTTTTCTACTACAGATTGCCCACAAATTGACAATGGCGATAAATGTTGTTAATATCAGCCAGATGACAAATAGTGCTCTTTGCGTAATCAAAGCTGGTCATCTATACGTATGGCTAAAACCTACTAGGGGCATACCTCTTCAAGCAAGTTCTCAAGATCAGGGCTAGCTTCAATGCCATCTTCCTCCAAAAGCTTGCGCATTTCAGGAGCCAACTTGCCAGCAGCTATGTATGTTTTAAGCCACGAACTGTAAGCATTGGAGTCCAGACAATTATGATGTTTCAAAACCTTGGAGAATCTCTCAGCGCCATCAACGTCTTTCTCTTCCTGAAAATGGTGAAAGAAACTATTTACTGTCTCCTGTTTGGGCTGCCATTCAGACTCCTTAGCTTCAGAGAAAGCTTTGTTTAGGTGATCCAAAGCTGGATCCAACTGACTGTTCTTCAAAAAGTAAACCATAAATAACTCTCGAGCCTTAAAGAAAGGTCCTTTGGTCTTCTTAAGGGAATCATTAAAGAGATTTATAGCTTCATCGGACATGTCTTGCTCCAAATAGACTCTTATAAGGACAGTTGGTAGCCTCATATCATAATAAGTGCACTTGGACTCCCACTCCCAGAAGCATTTTCTGATACCCTCTACATCTTTTAAGATTGCAAGAGCATGAAACATCACTAGATAACTCGTGTTGGTTGTAGTAGTGAAAGAAGAATTTAGGGAATTCCAGATTCGCTTTACCTCGCCAAGGTTGGAAGTACCAGCATATAAGCTAATCAGAAAATGGTAAGGATCACGAATGCGAGTGTTCATTGCAGCCTCTAGCTCTTTCAGAGCTGATTCAGCTTTATCAAAAAGTCCAGCCTTCGCATAGATTGAAGCCAGGTTAGCATAAGAGGTCCAATCACAATTGCCTTTATTACCTTCTTTCATCTCATTCAGCACTTTGTCTACCCCCTCAAAATCATTTAAGACTCCACAGCTCTGCATCCAGGTATTGTACGTGAAAGTGACAAGGGGGATTGTCCTCTGCTTCATTTCCGCTACTAAGGTAGGAATCTTCTCAGGATGGCCCAATCTCATATATAACGACATAAGATTGTTATAAGGTAAAGAACTGGTAATTAGTTTCAATTCATCCATTTTTTGAAAAGTATCCAGTGCCTTGTTAAGCATAAGTTCTCTACAATAACAATTCAGAAGAGCACCGTAAGTCATCTGATTCTTTGCAGATGGTGAGAGGCTGCTGAAGTAATTCTCAGCTGCAGCTATTCCTTTAATTTTTCCTATAAGATCCAGACGAGTGGCGCAATCTGCATGTGAAATACTCAATTTCCTCTTCTCCATCCACTCAATTATCTCCATAGCATATCATATCAGTATAGTAAGTAATGGAGTTGAAGACTAAAACAATAACATTGGCAATGAATGAGAAACAGGGAACAGACCTCAAGTGCGTGTTGAAACTTGTGATACTTGCGCAACTCTTTAATGCAACTAACTAGCTCTGATTTCACTATAGGGTTTCCTTCCATTACATATTCATTCAGAGTCTTCCTAACGGAACCTCCCGTCGCCGCTAGCTCCGACAACCTCTTGTACAACCTCCTTGACGCTTCCCGACGAGCTGTTGTCTCCAACGCCACCTCCCCAGTCGTACACAGCTGCCTCAGTAGCCATGATCCGGCGGAGATCAGACGGTTGGGGTTCGTCGCCAATCGCCGAGACTGCATCATCGTTGCTCTTTGACGCCTCCATCACTCTGAATCGCAGGGTTTTACTTGACTGAGATTTTGGAAAACGACGTCGTAAGCTATTAGCTGTTCTTTGGCATATTTTGATTTTATTTATTTATTTCTTCACTCCAGTAAACGACCAAAAAGTAGTTGCAAACGAAGGCAATGGTGGCTCTTTATCGTCCACTCTTTTCTGTCTCTTCAAGCCCTCGCGAACATGTGCTCCACAAACCTAGCTCCCAAGTCTCCTGCTCCTCGCTTCGATCCGAACCGGTTCGTGTCTTTTCTTTTCTTAATTTCTGCTCTTCCTCTTGGATTTATGAGCACTGCAATCTGTAGGTTAAAGCTGAATACAAGCTCCAGTTGTTGGACAACTTGTTCCTAGCTTTGTTTCGTAACAAAATGGCCAAGGTCAGACATGTTAGAAAGATAACATGTTCCCAAGTTGTTGGGTTTATGTTGTACTAAAAGCTGGAATGATGACAGGAGGTTGGTTGGGATTCGGAGAAGCCTGGGTATGACGGGTTGATTGATGTAGCCAACCGTCTAATGTTAACTGGAAGAAGTAACTCTGACACCAGAGACTCAGCGGTACAGCAGAAATTTTTTACTCATTATGTGCAGATAAATTGATATTGCAGATTCATAATGTGCGTATTATTAATTGGGACAGATTAGAATATTAAGGTCCCTGTTTCCTCCGCTTCTTTTGGATTTGTTCAAACTGCTTATATCACCTTTGGCAGGAGGCAAAATAGCTGCCATTATGGTTGGTGAGTGTTAAGTCTCCTTTGATGCTTCAGATTAAGTGTTGACGTAATGAGTTGATCCAACTTATTGTGTTCTTTAGCGAGAGTGACGGCAGTGACTTGTCAATGGCTTATGGGGACATGTACAGTTAATTCTATTGATCTTACTGATGGGACCTCCTGGGAGAGTGGGGTAATGTGTCTTCAACCTTGATTATCTTACCAGAAACTAGTAATAATATGTCTTGTTTAACTAGCAACCAATCCTGAACCCAAGTAATGGTATTATGGAGTGCAGGTTTTTGTTGAGAGATGCAAGTATTTGGAAGAAAGCAAATGTGTTGGGGTTTGTGTGAATACCTGTAAATTTCCAACGCAGGTAAATGGTCAAGTACTGAACTATTTGAACTTCGTCAAGGCTTTTAGTTTTGCATATCATCCAACTTTATGTTATTGCTCTCTAGACCTTTTTCAAGGATTACATGGGAGTACCTTTGCTGATGGAGCCTAATTTCAACGATTACAGTTGTCAGGTATAATGTTAGTCACTATTGTTTGACACCTACTAAAACGGGAACAAATATTTGTGTGAATTGTTTTTGACACCTACTAAAACGGAAACAAACATTTGTCTGAATTTTGCATAATAGTAGAAAGAAACAATGTGTGGACAGAATTGATTAGAACAGAGTTAGTACGTCTGATAATGTTACAGAAAATGTCATGTGCTGAATCGAAGTTATCATGCAGGCTTGTTTTTCCTTATTTTAACATCAAAAACTGAAAAAATATGCAAAGATTACGTCGCCCTTTCACCAGAAAATCTTTTTCCTTCCCTATCAACCAAAACACCTTTTTACCCTTCGGCAAATGTAGTCGAGCTTAGCAATGACGTTTACTCTAATCTGACAGTTCAAGTTTGGGGTTCTTCCTCCATTGCCTGAAGATGATGTCGCCTTCAAAGAGCCTTGCCTGGAAATATGCCCAATTGCAAGTCGGAGGAGGGAAATTGCACAGAACTTGAATGTGGTTCAATGTCCTAAGGCATAAACTGCTTAATGTTTACTGATCGTGAATCCATGATCTCCGGATCACAAATCCTTGTAAATGCTTTAAACAAAAAGTATATATCAAATAAACACTGCTATGCGTAGTACAAGTGAGAATAAATACGACCAATTCCCCTCATTTCTCAAGCAATATTCACCAGTGGAACAATTGTTTGCCAAACACCATCGACTGTACATCTATCTTGTAATTTTTATGAACATTCCTGTCAAAATTCAAGTTCACAACTACTATTACAACAAAATGAAGCTATCTTTTAACAGCTAAGAAAAGATGCTTGAAAAATAAAAGCCATTTCAAGAAGCTATTAAAGCATAAATAACCGCATGATATCAGTACAAGTTGCGTCATAGAATACATAAGTCCTCGTCACAGTAAGGCAACTTTCAGTGATCTTTATAAACACTAACGGTCCCAACCAGAGGGCCTCCTCCTTTCTCTACTTGTATCTTTCGAACTGGAAAAGCCAAAAAGAAACATCAAACAAAGTCAGAAAACCTAACTGCTAATGGAAACAGAGATAGTCAGCAGAAAACCTAACCTTTCCATGTGCTTCTGACTTGTGTTTCTCGAAGAATTCTGATTGGATGGCTGACTTGTATTTGAGTCTCCACCCAGAGAACCTGCAGACACAAATCCAGATAGCATACTAGTTGTCTGGCTTCGATTCATATCTCCACCAATTGAGCCACCAGAGACAAATCCACTCAATGCTCGTCTATTACTGAAGCTGTGACTTTGAGAGTTTGATGAAGCAGCAACAAAGTTGTTCTTGAATTGCGCCATCACTCCTGTCCTCAGCGAATTAACAGCAGCAGATCTACTAGAAGCAGCAGGAGATGAGGTAGTATTGGACTCTGGATTGTATCCGATACCAAGACCAAAATCCACCCCACGCACACCACGACCACTCCCACCCCTTCCTTTACCCTTCTTTCCACCTGCATACGGCATTACACTTTATGAAAACACCTCACAGAAGATACTACAAATCCAGAGGGGGAAAGAAGAGCTTCAAAAACAGACAAGAAAAAAAATTCTTGGCAGGGTACTTTGCAATGAAATTTAATGGGCAAAAATGATGTAAAGATCAGCTCTTACATTGTATTAAGGAAAAAAGGTTTCCATGCTAAAGTAAACTCCAAAAGCATTCACTAGCAGGTATAGCTAACTTTAAGATAAAGAAACAAGCTATAAGCACATAGAAAGAGTTATAACTATCAAGCTCTTTAATGCAAAATAGAGAAAGCATACCTCCTTTTCTTGCATCACGCTTGGACCTGAATCTCCCATCCTAATGATTTACATGGTAAATGTCACTTAACAATCGTGGCACACACAGATCAATTATATTTAATAATATCATTCATAATTTGGTCAATGAGAAAATAGTGGAAGAAAACTACAATAATACTACAGTATAGTAAGCTAATTATAGAATAAAACAGAAATTGCCACACCAAGAAAGATAAATAAGAAGAAATCAAGAGTAAAGCCAACAAGAAAAATCCAACATGAGACTTTTTCAAATGAGCACCTTTTAAATTCTACACATATATTATAGCTAGCATACCTTCTCATTTCTCATATAATGGCACCAAGTTGTGTGCCAAGTTGTCTATCTAGTTGCATTTATTTGATTCCTTAAATAATTTTAGGAATTAACTGAACAGCTGTTTTCCACATATTACAGATGATCGTTATCCTATAAACATAAGCCAGATCAAATGATTGGGACACTAAAATCTCAGTACCTATAACATTGCATCACTTAAAGATTCTAAACATGTCAATAAATGACATTTTAAGGCCTCAAACTTGAAAAAGTAATTATCGAGTATAATTACCTTCATGGCAAGATCCATAAGTTCCGTGGAGACATTCTGACCGGCAGCAATTAAACTGTTGACTAATTCACCCGCAAACCGTGCCTCTTTTTGAGTTATGAGAGTGTACGCTATCCCATCCTTGTCACCAGCACGACCAGTTCTACCAATTCGGTGAACATGCATGTCCATGTCCTTTGCAATATCAAAGTTTACAACTGACTTAATTGACTTGATGTCAAGGCCACGAGCAGCAACATCAGTTGCAATAAGAACATGATATACACCAGATTTAAACTTCTGCAAAATCTCCATACGAGAAGCTTGGTCCTTGTCACCATGAAGAGCTGCTACTTTAAACCCCTTCTGAGCCAGTTGTGATTCAATGTCATCCACGGTTGCTTTCTTAGAAGCAAAAACTAGAACATCACCCTCGTCAATCATTGCCGGAAGCTTTTCAAGAAGCCAAGGCATCTTCTCAGCATCAGAAGGAATAACCTGAACAACCTGAGTAATATCCTCATTTGCCATTCCCACCTCCCCCACAGTAACTCTTACAGGATCAGTAAGTATCTCTCTAGCTAACTTCTCAACTTTGCGGGGCATTGTAGCTGAAAACAGTAAGGTTTGCCGATCTGGCCGAATCTGTCCAACAATTGACCTTACTTGTGGTTCAAATCCAAGGTCAAACATCCGATCAGCCTCGTCAAGTACCAAGTAAGTTGCTCTCGACATGTTTAAGGCCTTCATCTTTAACATGTCAATTAATCTTCCAGGAGTAGCAACAACAATGTCACAACCTGCCTTAAGTTCCTTGAACTGCTCAAGCTTACTCATTCCACCATAAACAGCAGAGACTCGTATCCCTTGAGATTTAACAAATTTCTTAGCCTCCAAATATATCTGGTGGGCCAATTCTCTAGTAGGCGCACATATGACACCAATCGGACCCTCTTCTTTCTGAAGTTCAGGCTGATCCATAATGTGTACAATCATGGGAAGCACAAAAGCTGCAGTTTTCCCAGAACCAGTCTTTGCTATACCAATAATATCTCCCCCAGAAAGCACAATTGGCAAAGCTTGGCACTGTATAGATGTAGGCCTCTCATATCCTTGTTTTGCAATAGCATTCATCAATTGAGTTGAAAACCCACAATCTTCAAACGTCTTAATCGGCCTAGGAACATCAAAACCCGACACACGAATAGCCAAACTCTTCCTATAATCCGCAATTTCTTGGTCGCTCATCCCTAAAAACACGAAATTTAAATCGAAATAAAATTAAGAAAACAAGAAACAATTCATACTATTCGTATTACGGCTACTGAATCTTAGTTTCACCTGAAATTGAGGGCGTTTCTTCGTAAAAGTCCTTATTAAACGCTTCATAATCAATAGAGCTATGGTCCAAAGCAGGAATGGGCTCAATCTTCTTCTTATCAACAACCACCGGATTATCATCAGAATCATACTCAACCATCCCAGCATCCACAGCCTTGGCGACGGCGTAAACTTCCTCGTCAGAGTCATAACCGGCGTGCAGCGCATCCTGGGCCAGAGTCAACCCTAAATCCTTCTTCGCCTTTAGAAAGCTCTCGACAGGATCGTCCTCCTCGTCGTCTCTATATTTCTCCGTCTTCTCCTTCACCGTAGGTGGCGGCGCTGCCTTCATCTCCTCGTGTATCCCCTCCATGAACGCATCCAGAGGGTCGATTTCATCCGCGTCACCGGCGCCGTTTCGTTTGTCCTCAGCAGCAGCGGCCTCGTTTTCTTCATACTCAATGTTGTCGAGGTCGGTGTCCTCGTAGTTGTCGTGGCCGTGACGCGAGGACGGAGGCACGTACAGTCGTTGAGGAGGTTGAGATCGCTCGAAGCTGTATGTGGTTTGGCGGTTTATGCCAAACCCTTCGAACCCGAATTTTCTCTTCGACATTGGAAAACCCTAGAATTAGCCCCAATCCGAAATGTTGAGAGATAGAAGGGTGTTGTTTTGTAATTTGGTTTTAGTCTTCGAGGTGCCGTGTACGGAGGCCGAGTAGTTGTCGATAGGGTTATTTCGACTCTCTCTCTAGAGTCTGTATTCAGTTTGTTGGCGACGAACTGAGGCAATTTAGTTAATTGGGTCATATCTCATTGAGCCCATCTACCCTAAACCGATTGAGCTAGGCCTTAGCCCATTAAGGGTGATCGGAAGTGATGATTGAATCCAGACAAATCTGGAATTTGGAATTTGCCCATAAAACTTGATTTCTTGAATTTATTCCCAATTTTAATTCTTTTAGCGCTCAAAATATGACTATATAATAGTCCATAAATTATAAATATTGAATAAGAGACACATTTAGGGGCCGTTTGGTTTCACTTTTATTTTTCTGTTGTTGTTTTCGGTTTCTGTTTTCTATTTTTTTTTCTAAAAAAAATAAAAACCTGTTTGATTTAGATTTATAATATAAAAACTGAAAATAAAAATCTGTTTGGTTGAGATTTCTAATAAACTTATTATTATTATTATTATTGTTATTATTATTATTATTATTATTCATTGTTAATAATAATAATATTATTTATTGTTATAAATTTTCTACTTACTATTATTATTATTATTATTAAACTCATTGTTATTATTATTATTATTATTATTATTATTATTATTATTATTATTATTAAGTTATTTTTATTATTTTTATTATTATTATTATTAATTTTATTATTATATTATTAAACTCATTATTATTATTATTATTATTATTATTATTATTATTAAGTTATTCTTATTATTATTAATTTTATTATTATTAATTTTATTATTATTATTATTTATTGTTAACAATAATATTATTATTAATTATTATTAATTATTGTTATAAATTTTCTACTTACTATTTTTAATATTATTAATTTTATTATTAATTTTATTATACCAAATTAATTATCTTATTATTATTATTATTATTATTATAAATTTGTACTATTATTATTATTATTATTATTTTCGAGATAGAAACTAGGGATATGCTGGTTTTCTGTCGAAGAAAACTTGTTGTCAAAATTCAGAGAAATGATGATTTTTGGTTTTTGTAAAACTATTGTGATTTTTTTATTTTCAAAAACAAAAAATCGCAACAGAGTAAATCAAACACGTTTTACTTACCTGTTTTTCTTTTTACAAAAATGACAACAAAAAAGGAAAAAAAAAAAAGAAACAAACAGCCCCTCAGGTTATCACCAAATTTTTGTTGCACCAGAAGACCAAGACAAAACAACTTTCACATGTCCTTTTGGCACCTTTGTATATTGAAAAATGCCTTTTGGACTATGTAACTCACTTGCCACGTTCCAAACATGTATAGCAAGTATTTTCTCTGATTATGTGGATGAATGTATTGAAGTTTTTATAAATGACTTTACAATTTATAGTGTATGGTGAGTCTTTTGATAATTGCTTGATTAACCTTGAAAAATTTTGAAACGTTGCATTGAAAATAATTTGATTATGAATTATGAAAAATGTCATTTTATGGTTAATCAAGGGATAATCTTAGGCCATGTAGCGTTTTCTAAGGGAATTGAGGTTGATAAGGCTAAGATAAAAATCATTAAATCTCTTCCTTATCTCGTAAGTGTACAGGAAGTTTTTCTTTTTTTGGAAATGTAGGTTTCTATCAACACTTTATCAAAGACTTTTCGAAGACTACTCAACCCTTATGCAAGTTACTTCAAAAAGATGTGGAGTTTAAGTTTGATGAAGCATATAGGAAAGCATTCAATGAATTAAAAGAGAAGTTAATCTCTTCTCCAATAATCCAGCCCCCAGATTGGACTCTCCCATTTGAGATAATGTGTGATGGAAGCTACTATGCGTTAAGCGTTGCTCTGGGGCAAAGGATGAATAAAGTGCCGCATGTGATTTACTATGCTTCGATGATGCTAAATGACGCTCAAAAAACTATTCAACAAAAAAAAATTATTGACAGTTGTTTTTGGGCTAGAGAAGTTTCATTCATATCTATTGGGCACACATGTCATAGTTTATTTAGATCATGCTACGTTGAAGTATTTGTTGTCCAAAAAGGAAGCAAAGCCACGTCTTACTCATTGGATTCTACTACTGCAAGAATTTTATGTGGAGATACTGGACAAAAAGGGAACTAAAAATCTGATTGCAAATCACCTTAGTTGTATCCATCTAGACTCAACTTCAGACAACCTGAAAGAAGAATTTCCAAATGAACATTTATTCACCACACAACAGGTAACACCTTAGTATGATGACATAGTCAATTTTTGATTACCAAATCTTTACCTAGTACTTTATCACGAGCTGAAAAAGATAAAATCAAAAGAGAGGCTAAATATTATACATAGGATGAGCCACATTTATGAAAATATTGTTCTGATCAAATTATTAGGCGATGTGTATTTGATGATGAAATCCTTTATATATTGAATTTTTGCCATTCTTTTGTATGTGGTGAATACTTTGGTTCTAGAAGGACAGCCCATAAGGTGTTTGAACGTCATTTATTTTGGCCTAAACTATTTTATAATCCTTATATATTTTGCAAGTCTTGTGATCGATATCAAATAACAAGTGGTTTAGGATCAAAAGACCAAATGCCACTAACGAATATCCTGATATGTGAAATTTTTGATGTATAGGGAATTGATTTTATGGGCCCTTTTCCTTCATCTTTCGGTAATACATATTCCCATTGCTATAGATTATGTTTCAAAATGGGTTGAAGCTAAGGCAACTCATACTAATAATGCTAAAGTTGTTGTTGATTTTGTTAAATCTCATATTTTTGTCAAGTTTGGAGTGCATAAAGCAATAATCAGTAACCGTGGGACGCATTTTTGTAACCGAATTGTTGAGTACTGAAGAATTATGGTGTTACACACCAAACTTCAACAATATGCCAACCCCAAACAAGTGAACAAACCGAAGTTTCTAACAGAGAAATCAAATCAATTTTGGAGAAAGTGGTTAATCTTAATAGGAAGGATTGGAGTATGCATTTAGACGACACGCTATGGGCAACATACAGGTTAGTATTCGGAAAACCTTGTCATTTACTTGTAGAATTGGAACATAAGGCTTACTGTGCTGTCAAACAATGCAATTTAGATTTAACTGATGTTGGAATTAATCTAAAATTACAATTGTAAAAGTTGGAAGAGATTAATGAAGCTTATGAGAGTGTTAAAATCTATAAAGAAAAGACTAAAACCTTTCACGACAAAATCTTAATTAGAATAGAATTTTTCATAGGTCAAAAGGTCCTTCTTTATCACTCTAAACTGAAGCTCTTTCGTGGTAAATTAAGATCTCGGTAGATAGGTCCATTTGTTGTTATTAATGTTTTCTCACATGGAGCAGTTAAAATTAAGAGTTTAGACACTTTTAAAGTGTTTAATGTTAATGGACACCGATTGAAAGCATATTATGAGAATTTACAGGTTAAAACTATAGAAGAAATTGAGCTAGCTGAGCCAATTTACTCTAAATTGGGCATATTGGAGCACAACCAGCTTGCTATCTTTGAACATCAGAAATTTCAACCTCCTTTTCCACCAACACCTTGATGCATTAACAGAGAAGCTTCTTTAACCATTATTTTCTTTATTTTCTTATGTTGTTCTTTTTCCGAGTATATTGAGGATAATGTAGATTAAGTATGGTGGGGGGGTAACAGTGAATGTTTCTGTGACTGTGTAATTTGAATTTACTGTTTCTTTGTTCATTTTATTTTGATTTTTCTTTCTTTTCTGTCTTTTAATTTGAATGTGATGTGTGTTAAATCATGAAATTCTATCTTAATAGTTAGAATGAGACTGAATTGCATACTTGAAGTCAAATTAGGTCAATTGAATAGAAGGTGAATCATACTGATTGATTTAAGTAGTTGGTTACATAAGTTTACTTAGAAATTGATGCTTGAGTGATTAGGTAATATATAAAAGCATAATGGATTTTGAATTAAGCCTATGTGAAGATTTGAACCTATATGACTCCATTCAAAAGTCATTTCATTTCTTTGTGTATGATAATCCCTTAGGTGATTATCTTCAGAACTTACTCTGAACCGATTTAAATCTATTAGATGCATGCTAGATAGAAATGATTAAGGCCCTTTTTTTTAACCCTTGACTTAAATGACCCACCTATCTTATCTACTCTTGCAACCTTTGAGCGTTTACCCCTTTTGTTTCTTAAAGAAAACACCTCATTCTAAAACATCAAGCCCCATTAGCCTTACCTATTCACAAGTATAATAAAGTACTAAGTTAGCTAATTTTGGGACTTTTGGTTATATTTTTTCTGAGACGAGTTTATTGATACTTCTACTTATATAGCACATTGTATTTAGCTACTGTTATTGATTATTGTTTCTTGAGTATTCAAAAAACAAAAAAAGAACAAAAGAAAAAAAGAAAAAGAAAAAGATCAACTATAGTAGCAATAATAAATTTTAGAGTAGTTAGTTATTTACATGCAATTATCAGAAATACATTTTGTTGTCCCTTTGTTTATTTAGTGCTTTATGACTACTTGTGAAGAACCCCTAAAACCCCTTTTGACTCACCTTAACCTTAGCCCCATTACAATCTCAAATATTGATCTATTTTAGCATGTAATCACTGTAGAAGAGAATTGGTGTATTTGCAAGCCTATGGTAGTGTGATTTCCTATAAGGAGTTTTGAGTGAATCACAACCTATAAACACTTGAGTGAAATCAGTGAATTCTATGAGGAAAATATATTGTGAGTTTATGTTTATCTTTGAATGATAGTTTTATAAGTTTAGTTTGTTTATGTGCACCGATGAAAACTAAACATGATGTGTTTAGTAGCTTGACATTCGATTGGCCAAAGTTTGAATGATTGCATGCACTTGATTTCTTTGAAAATGAATTGATAGAATCTAATGGTCGTGTTTAATTTTCTCGAGGGTGAGCAAAATGTTAAGTGTGGAGGAGTTTGTTAGTGTCTTTATTTTCTATCTTTTTATGTGTTAATTTTCTTTGTTCTTGAGGGTTGAAGTTATACTTAATGGGAATTAATCTTGTTTTATGTCAAGGTATATTTTAGAACTAAATAGAAAGAACTGCGACGATTTTGGGATAAAAAGAGCTTAATTAGACATTGACACTAATTAGACGTGGCCTCGTGCAATAACCAGAAACTTGAAACGCAGCAAGCTGGAAGTCTAAAGCAAAACGACGTTGGAAAGTGGGAGTAATCTAGCCAAAATGCAACACCAAATGAGGAAACATAAGCAATGACATCTGTCCAAGCAACATCCAAAACATCAACATGTGTGAAGAAAATGCATGCATGATAGATGGCAAGATAAAGGGTGGACGTAAGAGGAAAAACCATGTAGAAATAAGAGTCTAAAACACATCCAACATGAAGTTAAACGCAGACGTATGGGGAGTGTTGAAGCATAAACTAAAAATAGATAAAAGATTCGTGAATAAAAAGGACATGAGGACAAAAATGACATCATGAAAATGTTGAAAGAAAGAGGAGCTAAACGACAAGGAATCAAGAAGAAAATGCAGTAGGTTAGATGCAGAAAATAAATAACGTAGTGTTGCAGAAAAGTGTGGCGTTTCACATAGGAAAGGCTGAGGGTTTTTAAAAAGTGGCGTCGACAATAAACCTGGGATTTTTTTATTCGAAAAATCAAACACTGACGATAGCTAGGCAGAAAAGGAGCATGAGGTTAGATACAATAGAAAGGAGGCTACACTAGAATAGAAAGAGGGCTGCGGTAGATAGCAAATAGAGAGGAGAGAGGAGGCTACATTAGATAAAAAGTAAAGAACGAAAGAGTTGGGTAGAAGCAAGGTAATGGAGAGTCTATGAGAGAGTGGTGAGTAACATGGTCCATCAAAGTTAAATTATCCCATCTATGAATAGTGAACAAGGAGAGGAGAAGAGTGGGTTTACGACAGAGAAAAGAAGGATAGTGTGAAAAGAAGAGAAGGATGCCCACGACAGTCCTAACACCAGCGATTGTTTCAACGTCAGTGACAGTCGAAATAGTTAGGAAATTCATGATGTTGGGTAACTAAACTTTTATTTCTTAGTTTATGGAATCCTAGTTATTGAACTTTGCATGTTGTGAGACT
>JAOSBK010000009.1:21274730-21287066 GCA_027568895.1 Erythroxylum shatona | reverse complement strand
AGTCCACCTTGCCCTTCCTTTAATGCCTTATGGTTTTTAAACTTAAGTGGCTTGCCAAATTTGGCCTTACACTCTCCCACTACTTTAATAGTTCAATGCCCTTAACCTATACCATATTATCTTTCCCATATTAACATGCTAATTAATTCCAGCATAAATTAACCTAGCAAGACCCCAAAATTAATCTAATCATGCTTATTTTAAAAAAATTTCAATAGCCAACAAATTAACTATATGAAAATGTGATAGTTGCTAGAGAAACATTTTTGTAAACATTTTATTATAGAGTATTAACCTGTCTCATCTCTACTACTATTGGCTATTGGACAAAACAAATTCATCCTTATTATAATTGATTTACTTCACATGTTAGGTATTATTAGAATCTTACCCAATCATATTAGGAAAGACACTTAAGGTATTCTTAATGGGTCGTATTATATGTAAATATGGCATTCCCTAATCTATAATAACAAATGATGTACTATAACTGATTTTTTCAAACTGAAAAAAAAAATATGAATCCCAAGTTTTCAAGAGAAGACTTTACGCCTGTTATGCACGTATAGATTAACAACTTAGCCGAGGTCACCAATAGGACCATTTTGACCAAGCCTTAAAACAAAGATCATTTAAGTTGAAGGCATTTAGCCAAATAAGTTGCAAAGCATCCTTTAGAATCTTTTACAACCTAGAGAATAATAATAAATGAAACCCCATACAATTTGGAAAATGGAATAGAAGACCTAATACCTATGTAGTTAAAATTTCCTTTTATTCATGTCAAAAACCACAAGCTTGAGATCAATGAAATATTATTATATGAAAAAATGGCCCTAATTAAAGATAAGAGACCTAAAGCATATATACCTAAATAATTTAACATATTAATAATAGGTAAAAATTTTGTACCAAAAAGGGTCAAATTTTAGATTATAGAAAGAGGTTAGCACATCTTGAGGAGAACCATCAGAATTGACATTGTTAGAGATGTGCTCTAAAGGCAATCACTTTTAGCACTTATTGTACAAATAATTTTATGATTAATAAAGGCATTTTTCATTATTTTGATGTTCATACATTTATGGATTTGATGTTGATATTAAATTGATTTAATAAAGTCAATGATACAAAATATTACATCGAGGAAATCATGATGAGATCATGATAATGAGATTCCTATTATGTGTAATTATGTTAGTATCTAAACTTTCCATAGTCATAGGATTAATGAGATGGGAAATCATTAATCTGAATTGACTAGTACATGTTATACTGCTTGATTGGATCAAGCAGTAGATCTCATAAGCTGTAGACATGAGTTGTTTAGAGTTAACATGTGGATGCTTACTAAGGTAGTAAGTACATTGGTTTTACCTACTATGAGATAATTATATGGATATTCTATTTCAGTGTCAATGATAGTCTCATCATAGTAATGGGGAATATCCTTTGACTTGAGGGGCCAAGGATATCTTAGATGTTGATCCTATGCTTTGACCCCATTCATCGATGCCTTTCAGGGGTTACTCATTAGGTGGTGATTGGGTATAACTTAAGGTATTTAGAGCTAATTAAGTAGCCAATAAAGGGTTCAACACTCGTGATAGAAGGAGATGATACCTACGATTACTTGGGAGTCTCTAGCCATAGCAGATATATGTCATAAAGAGAGTCTTCAATGATACACAGAGTAATGAGATCCTTAGGACAAGATCTAATATCACTTGAACTAGAAGTGACGTAGTCAGTCTAGTGGGAGTTGACATTTTGGACCATATTTTCAACCAAATGGGGTATAGATGGTGAAAGGACGAATTGCATGGAAACATTTCATATGGAAGGGTTCGTAGTCAAACCACTAATTTTTCGATCAATTGGGGGTCATGATGTGTTGCTAGATACCATTCTTGACTTACTTGAATTAAGTGTTAATTTAAGTGGCCAACATAATCGGGAACCTAAGGGGCCACACACATAGGAGATTCGAAGGATGAGTAAAATGGTCTTGAATGGTGATTTAAGATATGAGAGAGTGTTTCAGGATTGTATCGCGATGTGATCGTGGTAGAAAACGTTACATGGAATGGATTAGAAACAAGTGTTGTTGGCAGCTAATTTGGCCATTAACTTCCCAAACTTCCATTAATGCATGCTATTCATGGTCATTAACTTCCTTTAACTTCTATTAATGCTTGCTATTCTTAACCATTAACTTCCCATAACTCTCCATTAGTGATGGGGGTTATGTAAGGCCAAATGGTGCAGAAAATAGAGATAATTTTCGTGCATCTTGTGTAAGACACAAGGGAAAGAAAGGTTCTTTCTTACACACAAACTCTTTTTCTCTCTAACTCTTACAAGAGTTATTGTATTTGCTAGCACAAAGAAAGAATTCTAGCCATCTCCTAGTGAGGTTTCATCCTTCTATCTTCATGTGGACTTTCATTAGAGTCGGTCTACATTGATCATTGTGGTTTACGACAACCTAACGTGAAGAAGATTAAAGATCGAAGGAGATCATCGGAATGGTATGTAAACATCTCACATTTCATGTTTTTGTTTTCTATATCCATATGCATGAGTAGATATGGTTTTTAAGGATCCATTTTATTTTCTATTGCGTATATTTGATATATAATATGTATGAGATGCATGATCAGAACCTTACAGACATGCTATAAAATAAATGAATGCTAGCTCCAAATTGAACATGTCCATACAAGGTTAAGGAATTTGTTAGACCTAGCTTGTATAAACTTGACGGTTTAGACAATTTAGAAGTTCCTAGAACCTATAATAATCAACACTTTAGGCCCTTACTAATCTTAGCTTACAAATATCAATGAAGTTCCATTTCAAGTTCACACATATAATGTATCAAAAAAGATAGACATTGACAAATTCATTTATTTACATATATTTTCATATCAATCGGATGAGTTTTTGTCATTATAATTGGTCTTTATGGAATTATTTGATTATTATTTGAATTATTGTGATAAATTGATTTTGGACAGTTGATGCTACGTTATTTGTAATTTTTATTGCAGGATATTTGGAGAAATTTGACTTCAAAAAGATTGAGATAGCAGTCCAAAACGCAAGCAGAAGAAGAAGAAAACGCAACAACATAGCAGACCAAAATGATAGCACGTGGAAGAGAAATGAAGGAGGTTTGCAGGTCTGAAAAAAAGCAAGAGAAACGACAATGTAGAAGCTAAAACATAAGGCGTGCATGGCTAAGACAAGGAGAAATGGTGGCATGCATGGTGTAACATCTCATTACTTGCGGGGAGGTTAAAATAGTAAATATGCAAGAGTACTGAGAGATTAGAAATGCATTGCATACTCGTGCATTATATGATATACGTAGCCACATGAACAGTGAACTTTTTCACATGAAAATAATTGTACATGCATTCATGGATAATTCCGAGTATAATTGAATTCTGGTGTGATATTATTAAGAATTGTGAAATTGTTGTATTAAAAATTTAATTAGAGAGTGTAGCTACTAATTTTGAACTTTGGTGAATTTTAGGATTTATTTATGAAAGTGTGGATATAATTGTACTAGGAAAAATGCCACTTGGCAAGTAAATTGATGTATGGAAAATAGAAATATGAATAAAATGATATTGGAGATTTGTTAAAAAAATGATATTGAAAATTTTGGAGACAATTGTAATGAAAATATGGGAGTTAATATAACTAATTCAAATAGAACTAGTTATTTTAGGGAAATTAGCTAATGTCTTCAGAAGTGGACAAGTGTCCAAGTTTTAAGTTAAATTTTCTCAACCTTGAAAGACAAGTTACTGTTCTTGTCTTCATCTCCCTCGTAGCTTCTTTCTTAAGTTTTTCAGTAACACAGAGTTTTTCATCAAAAATCCACCAAGTTAAACCTTGTTTTAGTCTATCTCCATGCTACTCCCAACTTCAGTTTCCTTCTCTTTGCCTTAAGAAAAACCAAAGCTTGCCAACCCCTTAAATGGTGTACGTGAATTACATGGAAGATAGGGTTTCTTGAGCTTTTGCATATTTTGGAGAAATATCAAGTAAGTATTAGGTAAATCCTTTAGAGTTATTGTTTTATGAAACCAAAATAGTGATTTATTTATCATTGCATGATCATGAAGAAAAATCGGCATTTTTCATGAACACTGAGGGTTTAAGATATGAAAATTGTTGATGTGTGATTTTCAAATAATTGATGATCTAGATGTCTTAAGATAGTGTAGAAATGATTTATAAGTTGGAAGATCATAGGAAATGTGTATAATTAAGTGGAGAAAAATTTGGGAGAAGAACAAGTAAATGCTCTGTTTATGGTTGTGTATTCACTGTATACGTGAGTTTAGAGTATTTTCAAAGATGATCAAAAGAAGGAATTTAGAGTTGAAAAATAGTTGTAAGATGATGATCTGAGATGAGAAAGATTATTTAAATGATAGTTAGAGGAAAAGGATTAAGAGAATGCCGAAAATGAAAATATAGGAAAATGACAATGAAGAAAACACAAAGAATGGTGAAATGCTTGAATGACTTTTCTTCTGTTCTTGATGATTTTGTTAATGTTACATTGTTTTGCTTAAAATATTATGCTTTGGTTGACTATGTGTAACATCGCATTCCCACACTAAGGGTTAGAACCCTAAAATACGGTACATGAAAGATCAATGAGAGATTTAGAAAAATGCATCTTATGCTCATGCATAATGTTAGCATACATCATGAGAATTTGAATTTTTGCACACATTAAAATTACTGTACATGCATTCATTGACATATTTCGGGTATAATTGATTATAAATGTGCTTATATTAAGAATTGTGAACTATTTGTATTGAAAACCAAATTGGAGAACTATAAATAGTTGGATTAGAATTTTGGTCAATTTTAGAAGAAACTTTCAAAAAATGTTGGGTATTACTGGACTAGGAAAAATGCCAGGTGGCAAACAAATTGATGAATGGAAATAGAAATGAGAGTCAAATGAGAGAGGAAAATTTTATAGGTGACTTTAAAATTATTGACAAATGTCATTAAAAATTTGGGAGATTTGGAACAAGATTTAGAGATGAATGAACTAGTTTAATATGAGAACCTAGATGAATCCACAGAAGGGACATGTGGCAAGTGATAGGTCACTTGCCAAGCCATGCCTTTAAACTCATGATGCTTTTTACTTGAAAGACTAAGACACTGCTTGTTCTTGTCTTCAAAATATCTTCTTTGATATTTTTTTCTTCATCTTCTAGAAGTTTCATTTCTATCAGAGGTTTCTCATCCTCACAATGCTAGCCTTGCTCTCATCTTACGCTTGCTATCTCCTTCACTATAACCGAAATACCTAACCCTACAACTCTTGATTGTTGATGATCGGGTGTTATTAGAGAGTTAGGGTTCACATGATTTCGAAGATTTTGGAGCTTTAAACAAGTAAACATTTTATGGTTTTTCATTGTTTCATAAGATGAAACATGCATGATGTTAGTTAGATGTTGAAGTTATAAAATGAAAATGTACATATACTGAAACGTGAGTGAAGAACTAGAGCATACAACATGTGTCGATTTTTTTTAGATTTAAGGATAAATATGATATAAGATAGTGTTGAAAGGATTTTCAAGTTAGAAAGATCAATGAAAATATGTATAAGAAGAGTACATAAATTTATGAAATATGATAGATATATATGCTCTATTTTCTCTTCACTATATATATATCTATATATGTGAATACTTTGGTGATCTAAAGATGAACTGAAAGTAAATTTAGAGGTAAGAAATAGGTGTAAGGTGATGACTGGAGATAAGAAAGAATGATTAAAGTGATAGTTAGAGGAAGAAAGTGAAGAATGTGTAGTAAATGAATATGTAGCGTGCACAAGACATAACACATATGGGTGTGCGTGTTGGTCACATGCCCGTGACTCAATTTGTTGGGTCATCGATATTAATTAAGTCACAATTGTGACTTCTTTGGATGATATAGTCGGTTACTGAAGGTATAATGCACGATTGTGACTTTGTTGGAGAAGTGGGATTGTACGATCGTGCAATGAAAGTAAAAATTTAGCTTCGTTGGATGTCCCATGTCATGATCGTGACTTTCCAAAAAAATTACGATCTCATGATTGTGCTCAAGCACAATTGTGCACCCAATAGCAATTTCCACACTGAATAGTCTTGCTTCTTTTATCCATAACTTCTTCTCTAGACCTCCAAATGACTTGATTCTTAAACCAATAGATTCCAAAAACATTTTTATACCTCTCTATAAAAATTGGTAGCCTTATAATTTGATTTGAAAAAGATTGACTGAATGAAAGTGAGGGAATTTGTTGGAATAGTATGAACAGGAATATTTTACTGAACATACTTTGGTATTTTGATTATATATTGAACTGTGGTGATCCAAATGAGATGATTATTGATTGGAGTAAACTAGAAACATAGGGCTACAAATTTTTTGAAGAGATCGAATTTTAGTTCTATCTCTAAGAATTTCAATGTCTGGAATGAAGTTAAGCACAGAATACTGATCCTGTTAAGAACAATCCAAATTTTTTGGAGAATATCTTCCAAAATACTGAAATAATTTGAATGATCTTGGTGTCATTAGAAACTTAAGACATAGGGGAACATATGTCAAGAAAAAAGTATTGCCAAATTACTTCATTATCGGGGTCAGAAAGAACCTGAAAAGTCGACCCGAAATGATATTTTTGGAAAAATCTGAATTTGACCAAGGGCACTATGGATTATGATTATAATGGTCTTATTGAGACATGAACCCTAAGTATAAATGTCACTTAAGTGTGTTTTGATATTGGATTGCTAATGTGAAGAGAATAATGGAAAAATACCTAGGAATCTCATTGATCATCCATTGTACATAGTCCATATACACATTTGTGCATAAATGAATATTTATGATTGTGCAATTATTAATATGTGTGCAACGTGTGCATTGCATAATTTGGATGTGCAAGATAAAAATCCACATCCAAACATTTCCAGATCAACGAAGCTAATGCTAATCTGGAGCATACTGTGAGTAGACCCTGATGGTCTTACTTTATTGTTTGTTTTGTTTATGTTATGAATTTGGTGATTATGAATGAGATGTGATTTGATTGTGTTGATTCTGGACATTGAAGGTCCGATGATTTTGATGCATGAATGTGATATTTGAAATGTTCCTTGTATGTGAATCTGACTGAATAAGTGTACTTAACATTTATGTTGAATGCTGAACTACGGTCCGATGATAAATGTATTTTGATTGTGATTATGTAATCATGTTAATTGATTGAGAATGTGAGAATGTGATGCATTCCATTTCATGAATGCATAAAAGATAATTGTGACCTGAGTCACCACCGAAAAAAAGCTTAAAGCTTAGAAAGCGAAAAAGAGCCTCGGGCTCAGTTGTGAATGTACTTGGTATCCACTAAGGAATATGGGGCATTATCTAATACAGCTCAGTATCCACTAAGGGATATGAGTTAGTAAATAGACACTCGGTCACAATAAAGTAATAAATGAAAGTGAGTCACATGTGCATAGCATATTCATTTGATATGTATGTTCGAATGATTACCCTATCCTGTTAACTTGTAATTGAATGAGAATGTGAATGTTGTGAAAAAAGTGATATGTGATTATATTAATTGTATATATATGTGATTGAGTGAGCCATCGAGGATGGTCACTTACTGAGTTTGCAAAACTCACCCAAAATTTACAATATTTTTTAGGCTTAGAAGAGTACCTTGTTAGAAAAACGGGAGTATACATACTACATGTAAGTGAGAGATAGAGGTTAGGCTCAGTTCACATTTGCATTTTTTTTCTTTCTTATTTTATATCAAATTGTGTATTCTGCAATTTTTGTACAATATGTATATGAATGATTTCGTAATATAATGACTTTTTGACTAAAATGTTTTGTATCTGAAATGGACCCAAGTGTTTAGTGAAACTATGATAAATTGTATAATGATTGAAACTCCTATGATTAAAAACGTTTATCAATAAAAGTATAGGCCAATTTAATTATACATTTTCACATGTGCCAATTTAATTATACATTTTCGCATGTGTGTGCATTGTTTTAAAAAGAAAAAATTTTATAATGAGATTTTACTAACTGAGTGTGCTAGCATGCCACCCTCACAGGGCATGGACTCAGATATCACTCAGGATGTCAGGTAAGTGTCTTGCGAGAGTGGGGTGATACGTTGGTTAGTATCAGAGCCAAATTTAGTATCTTACATAGGCGACTTTTGAAATTTGTGTCAAGTTACATGCATTTTAGAGATGTCTTAGCATGCAGTAGCAACTGATCCCTAGTCTGAGTTGTATTTACCTAAGGCACGTGCATGAGCATTTATTAAAAGCCTGAGCAAATAGAAATAGTCAGAAAATGATGATCTGTCAAAATGTGAGAAAACGAAAGTTTGTGGATATCTAGAAATAAGAGATAGTATATGGTTCGATGTGATAGATAGAGATTCACTATATTTGTACTGGTGGTTGTATCATTAAATATGACACCAATATTGTACTGTGATGATATGTCCTCGAACGTGAATACACTGTCATGGATTGTTTGAGTAAAATAGGGATATAAGTGGAAATGATGAGATTAAAGTGTACAAGCTAAGTTGAAAGAAAATAAAATTTTCTATGACTTGGAGAGGTTAAATTTGGACTTGAAATGAATGTCAGATAAATGTGATTAGAATTTCATGATGATTCTATATCTATAATTCTGAATGGATTGAGGATATACATATGGAAGATGAAATGAATGACAATAGGAAAATGAGATAGAAATGAGGAAGGAATAAAAGGGGTATGAAATAGACATAATTGACTTTACAAGAGATAAATGATATGTAGTATGGAGAAAGTTGGAAATGCATATAAGATGGGATTTTATGTATGAATTAGATTAAGAAAAAGATAATGAATCAAATGAGAAGAGTTAATGCACTCAATATGGTAGTTGAATCATTATGACATGATGTAATATTAGAAGAGATAAATTCTAGAAAACTGGATTAAAATTGATGTTAGTATGTGTGTTAATGCGAGGAAGAATGTAGCACCTCACTCTTACAAGACATGTACCTGACATCTTGTTGATATCCGAGTGCAAATCCAGCAAGGGGGCATGCTAGAATGGTCAAACGCTCAAACTTGGTACAAAATTTTCAAAAATAGCACAAGTTTTTGCAAAAATTAATAATCAAATTGGGCCCATTTTATTCAAATTTTTTCAATCACAAAGATTACATTCATTTCATAAATCATCCAAAATTCAACAATGACTTAGGCCCATTTCAGATACAAAACATTTTAGTCATAAAGTCATTACATTACGAAAACCATTCGTCTACATATTGTATAGTATATACGAAATACACAAATTGATATAAAAATAAGAAAGTATAAATGTAGTTGCGAACTGATCCCGACCTCTACTTCTTACTTGAATGCGGTGGCTATACTCTCGTTTGCCCAACGAGGTAACTCTTTTAAGTCTGAAAAATATTACAAATTTTGGGTGAGTTTTGTGAACTCAATGAGTAACCATCCTCGATGGCTCACTTAATCACATAACACATACAGTTCATCAATTTATCAGATTAAGTCATATACATTACACATTCACTTGAGCATATATCACTTGATCATTCACTTCACATTTCGCATTCAACATATATCATATTCAAAAATCAATCAAATATTTAAATCATACTTTGATATTCATATACAGTGCTTATGAGACTCACTTTCAATTATTATTGTTGTGACTGAGTACCTCTTTATTGGCCCATATCCCTTGTGGATACCGGGCTGGCCTATATCCCTTGCGGATATTGAGCTGTATCAGATAATGTCCCATATCCCTTAATGGATACTGAGTACATTCACAACTGAGCCTGAGGCTCTTTTCACATTATGAGCATTAAGCTCTTTTACACTGACGACTCCGGTCACAACATCCTTTATCTTTCATGCATTCATGAAATGAAATGCACCAGTCACATATGATCAAACAACCACTTTCTTTCACTTTAAGTATGTCATCAGACTTTAGTCCAGCATTCAACATTAAAGTTGAGAATCACTTTTTCATTTATATCCATATTCACATTTCTCTTCAGAACTAGGTCCAGCATTTAACAATCAAGTCATGTACCACATATTTCATCAAATTCACATATAAGGAGCACTTCAATATTTTCATTTATGCATCAAAATCATCGGACCTTCAGTGTCCAGAAATTATGCAATACACACGTTTCACACACAATAATAATTTAGCAATTATAAGTATTTGTTAATGCACAAATATGGAATATGTACATTGCATGCTCAATGACAATCCCGGGTATCTTTCCATTATTCTTGTCACATTATCAATCATATTTCAAAACTCACCTAAGTATAATTTGTACTTAGGATTACACCTCAATAAAACCATTAGAATCAACATTCATAATTCAATTACCCATCATTTCATTTCTAGCATTGTTAGCTCTCACAGTATCCAAATCTCATTCACTTTTATTTAATACCCATTACTCATTTCCTTTGAATCACATCTACAATCATATGCTCCTCTTCATTTCCATTATACACATGTCTTTGGTACCTTAATACCAACAATTCATTCACTAATGTTATTTTAACATTATATGATCATAAAATATCCAAACTCTTATTCTTTCTTATAACATCTCCCAAAATTCCAGGCCTTCAGGTTTATTTTCCATGAACATTCTGACAAGGAAAATGGAGTAATTTGGCAACACTTCCTTCTATAAAGTTTTTCCCCTATCTCTTAGTTTCTAAGGACTTCAAGATCATTCAACTTAGTTCAGTAATCCAAACATTATACCTCGAACATGTTTGGACTATTTTTATTCTAAAATAATGCCCTGTACTCAACCTCCATCAAAAAATTGAAATTCTTAAAGATTGAATTAAAACTATATTTTTTCTAAGATGTTGTATCCTTATGTTTCTAGTTTACTTCAAATCAAAAATCAATCCATTTGGATAACTACAGAACAAGATATCGTCAAAATACCAAAGCATATTTATGCTGGAAAGTTGGATTCGCCACAGCGAAGTCAGGAGTTCGCCACGACGAACTTGTCCAGAGAGGAAATTCTACAAGTTCTCCGCGGCGAAGCTCGAAGTTGGCTACGGCAAACTTTCAAAGAAGCATACACAATTTGTAGCCCTCTCATCCCATTTTGTATATTTTTTACATCCAAAATCTTACACCGAACACATCTTATACAAAAATCATCCTTTCTACTTCATTTACTCTTCATTCTCTACTCCTTTCAACTCAATAACATTCACAAACCAATTTATGATGTATATTTGATCATTAACCAAAAATAGAACATCAAACCTGTTCATTCATTCATCTATTTAATTCACTCATCCAAACACATTATATCGATCATCCAACTTCCAAAACATCTTTATAATAATTTATGAATCATTACTCATCATACATATCCAAAAATAAGACATTTACTCAAATTTTTCATCACCCACAACACATACAAAAGAGTTGCATAATCAAGTCATCAAATCTCACTTTACTCATCATTCTTGCTTCATTTAACCATACCCATGACATTTAAAGCATAACTTACTTAGTTTAGCTTCAAATTCTTCAAACTCTTCAAGAACACCAAGAATCGCTATCTTCACATACAACCCACGATCATCATCTTGAAGGTTGGAAGGTTAGGGTTTTCTTATGCAAATGAAGAAGATAACATGAAGGAAGTAGAATTTGAAAGGTAGAAGCAAGGTTCAACATGGGTGGAGGTTTAAAGAATTAAAATTAAGAAGAAGAAGAGAAGAGAAGCCACGAAGGAGAGAAGAAGAGAACCAAAAATAAAACACCTAAGCTTCTTTTAAATAAGAAGCATCGTGAGAGACAAACAGGGAGGGGGGAGCGAGATCTTTAAAATTTAAAGACTTGTGTACTTAAGACATTGTTTGGCAAGTGACACTTGTCACTCGCCACATGGCCTATTCATATAACTTTAAACTAGGTTCTGTTGGAGTTATGTAAATATAGTTCCCTAGAAAGCAAGTGTATTTACATGTAACCTTATCTTCTTCAATTACAGTTTTGTAATGAAAATATTTATTATTCATAAAAAAGAGTTTGGTTTTATTTGTGTGAGCATTATATATTTAGTTAGAAAGGTACCAAGATTCTTTTGTAAGTAATATACATATACATAGAGATGTATGGGAAACATGTATATTATAAGAATCT
>JAOSBK010000009.1:21202555-21213231 GCA_027568895.1 Erythroxylum shatona | reverse complement strand
GTCTGCTTTTCATTTGTATATTTCTCTTTGTTTATCATCAAAATTATTTAATACGTGAAGTCTGTTTTGACTTAACATGTAACAATTTGAATGGTGGTGGAATCATTTGATTAAAAAATCATTTAGCTGGGTATAAAGGAGATGTGGAATTTTGTAAAAAAGTAAGTCATGATGTGTAGTGGAAATGAAAACTTTGCTTAAAGAATATCAACATGAGAAAGATAGAAGAGAGAGATTGAATTATTAAAATAGTATTGGAAGTTTGTTTGCTAGTGTTCATGATGATAGTGAAAATATTGAAGGTGTTAATGGTAGTGGTAGTGTTCCTTCCCAGCAAGAACTGAATGCTGCATCTGGACATGATGTTAGGAAAAGAAAAAGATAAATGTCTAATTTTTTTGCACCATGAACAATTTCTGGAGCTTAGCCTTTGATTCGTAGTGCCATGAACTTAAGAGATGTGGCTCACAATGTAGATATGTCAATGGCTAGATGGTGGTATGATACAGGTGCAACATCAAATGCTTCCCAATCCTATTATTTTTAACCTATGGTGAATGCATTAGCCTCTTATAGTGCAAGATATAAAGGTTATTCTATTGATGACTACAGAGGTAAAATTTTAAGTTACTTAGCTTCTGAAATTAAAAGTCATTTGGGGGAAAGAATAATGGATCAGGTTACTTATGGGTGTTCATTCATATGTGATTGTTGGACAAATCGGAGACATAAGCCTATTATTAATTTTTTGGTTTATTTTGTAAATGGGTCAACGTTTTTAAAGTCTATTGATGCATCTGGTCTTGTTAGGAATACTAATACTTTATTTGGATATTTGATGAAGTTATGATTGATGTAGGGCCAGAAAATATTGTTTAGTTCATTTATGACAATGATCCCACTTATACAACTATGGGAAGAAGGTTACAAAATAAGTATAATTATTTTTCTATACTCCTTATGCTTGAATTAATTTTGGAAAATATAAGAGATGTTAGGTATTTTCCTTTTATTAATGAGACTATGCAGAAAGCCAAAAAGGTGACCAAGTTCATCTATAATCGTGTATGGGTGTGGAATTTAACGAGAAAGGATTTTATCAATGGTAGAAATTTGTGTCATCCTACTGTGACAAGATTTGCAACAAATTTCTTATCACTTTAGTGTTTTGTTATGATGAAGAAAGAGAAGAGACAGATGTTTACAAATGACAAGTGGGTTACATCTTAATATGTTTGGTCTAAGGCTAGATTAGATGTTTCTAGAATTATCTTAAAAGATAATAAGTTTTGGTCTCAATGTTATTTTGCTATCCAAGTTTGTGAGACTTTGGTGAGGGTGCTTCGTTTAGATGATAATGATGAAAAGCCAACAATGGGTTTTTTATGTCATGGATAAGGCGAAGGAAGCAATCAAGGTCAATTTAAAAAATAGTCCTTCTTTGTTCACACCTTATCTTGCAGTCATCAATCATAGAAGGGAAAGATAACTTTCTTCTCTGTTTTTTGTAGCTGAAGTCTTTTTGAATCCTAGTGTCTATTTCATACCAAATTTTACAAAGAAAGTTGAAGTTAATAGAGAAATGCTATTAACTATTACAACAATTTTTGCCCATGACATGATGCAAGATATCCTAAGCTCACAAATGGAGTTTTATAAGCGGTGTTCTAGAGATTTTGGGATGCCAATTGTTATTCAACAAAGAGCAAAACTTTCTCCAGGTATTAACTTTTTACCTTTTCTTGTTGAAAATTAATTATCACTTTATTTTGTTTATAATGCTACTTTTGTTGTAAGACAACTTATAATTTCTTTGTTGGATCAATTCAGAACTGGTGTTCTATAATTGCAAAGGTTTGCATTTTGAAATTTAAGTTGATGTGTGAGTGTAACAGGTTGTGAAAGGAACTAGAATATATTTGGATTTATCCACTCTAAAAAAAAGAATAGATTGGAGATTGAATGACTTTGTCTTCGTTCAACATAATTTAAAGCTTTGAGAAAGATATGTTATTATTATTTTAATATAGATATAATTTTGTATGATTTTTATTAATTAAATTTTATTGTTTACTAGGACTCTTAATAGTACAAGTAGTTCAATAAATTCAATTTACATTAATAACATCAATCTTTTAGCATATTACGTTTTTGAGGAATTAGGTTTGGTAGATATGAATGATTTGGAAGATAATCTTGGATAGGAAAGCATTGACATATCACTTGGTGCATTGAATTTGAATGATAATGAGGATTTTGTACTAAATAATAATTGAGTTAGTGCAAGTTATAGCGGGTATCATCTTGTAGACAATTAAATGAAGTTTCAAATTTTTGTTTGTCCTCTTCTTTTAATTTTACTTATACTTGATGTATATGTTAAATTCTATATATGCTTTTTGTTTCAAGTTTCACTTCTACTTACTTGTTTCCTCATCACGAACTCTTGTCGTAATTATAATAGTTCGAGAGTTAAAGATATTTATTATTCTTTTTATTTGATGTTTTGGTGTAATTATTATTTATTATATAATGAAATTTTAATATTTTAAATATTTCGTATTGTTCTTAATTTTATATTTGTATGATGATTGTCTTTTTTATATTAATTGTGGTTATTATTTATTATTATGATTTTTGGAGACAAAGTTGATGTAAAATTATAAAGTATACAATACAATGTACTAATGAAATATTTTGCATTTTTTTGAAATTCAAGGACTATTTCATAAATTAAAAAAATGTTCGAAACAGTACCTAGTATTAACCGATATTGGTATAGTACTATACTAGAACCTAATTTGGTACCAGGGTCGATACAATATTCATAACATTGGGTACAATTGGGTTAAAAAATGTTAAACGTATAATGTAAGATCAAAAATAATAGTAGGAAATAAATATTTTAAGATTTTACCTATTTATATTTGTAAGTAAACAAAAGTTAGAATATGTTAATGTGATAATTTTTTAAAGGCTAATTACATAATTTGACAGTTTATAACTTATTAAGTAAGAAAATCTTATTTAAAATTTATGTCTATATTATTAATTATTACCAATTTGTACCAAATGATAACATTTTTTTATGGCCATAGGTGAGATTATCTTATAGGGTAGGATATAGATGGAATTGGAAGATTAAGAGGGTAGTTATGTACATCTAATCTTTGTATAAATAGATAGGCAATGGGTAATTTACATGGATGAGTCTGTCCTGAAAAGTCTCAAGATGCAGGGTATTTTTAGCTAATGAAACACATGAATAGCAAAAGCAAGTAATTTGCATGGGTGAGGGTGACCTTGTTTTTAGCAGAGCCATTAACTCTTAGAATGTACCCAACACTTATGTTTCCAATTGAAGCCTAAACCACTCCACTCTCGTTGTCCGCTACCTTACCCTACCGTACCACAGACAAACCCAGGAAAGAGAAGACAGACAACGGAGCCTAAAACTTCCTACTCCTCCTCCACTCCTCTTCTCTCCTCTTTGTTATTTCGACAGTGTTTGCGTCCCCAAAAATGCCACCAAGCAGGGTGCTCCTGCTCTTGCTCCCTCCTATCCATTTGACTCATGTATCCAACCACCCTCTCTTTCCCCTAACTTCGAACTCCCATATGCCCCCACCCTCTTTGATTCCACGTCAATTGCTTCATCCATCCTCAACCCCACCATTCTTTCCATCAAAGCCCCTGCACTCCAAAAGATTGGCGGCATAACAAGTTATCCTAAGAAGTGTCTCCAGTCAATCACACAACCTTTAAGCAGTGGTGCTTTCGACCCTGTTTCAATCCTCAAAATAGAGATGAAAGCTTTACATGGTGGGTTTAAGAACAACATTTGTGGTGCCAAAAAAATTATCGAAGAACCTTCCATAGATGTCTAGATCAAGGCATATCTAGACACTTTTGTTGAGCTCTTTGAGGGTGGTATGTATGATTTGGATGAAACTTTGGGTTCTATGGCCTCTAAGGGCTTGTATAAGCTCCAAATTTTATTTAGTATGGGTCTTTTTTATATCTCCACTTGCGAAGACTCATTTAGAGAGCAACCCGATATAGAGACTTATTAAGATATATTTTATGATATCTTATTTAATTTTGGGCATTATCTAAAATTGAACTTAAGTGTGACTCTTTCGAGATAAGGTTGATTAAGTTTAAAATATGAATCAAGATGGAATTTTATGTACAACCAATTTTAGGGATAATGACCATTTGAGGAAGTATAATTTTTGGAGATTTGCGTGATCACTACAACTGGATTGTAGCTATAATTTATGTGAGATGTGGGCTAAAGATAAAGTCATTTTCAGGGAATGATGGGTTTTGTGTGACTTGGTAGAAGGGTTTTTAAGGCCATTAAGGATAACCTTTAGTAGCTAATTTTATGTTTAATACTGGTCTATATTGCTGCTTTTTTTTGTTGTTTTGGGGTGATTTTTGTGAGCTGCTCAATCATTCATCTTGTGTGTTTTGGCTATTGCATTTTCTCCTATTTTTAATGGTTATTATGGGTTATCTTTATTGTTGATTGGAAGTCTTGGCAGCTATGTTTCTCTTGGTGTTTGCATGATTCTTGTGGGACTGTTCACTATCGATGGAGTTTTGATTGTGTGGCTGTCGATTGTGATTTGTGGGGTGCAAAAACTTCACAAGTCTTTGTGATTTTTGTAGCTATTACATATAGTCGATGGTATTGGTTTTGTTGGGCTGATTGGGTATTGATTATATGTGTTTCTGTGGTTGTCATTAGTGCTGGTGGTGTGTGAAAAATTATAACATCTTTGTGCATTTTGCAGCTCAGATGTTTGTGACATTTTAGTGAAGAAACATTCATATTTGTTGGTGATTTTTCTGCTACTATGTGTGGGGTGTTCCAGAGATAATATCGAAAGACTACAATAGTGTTCTTGGTGGACAACCTCTCATTCTTTCATTGATGAAGTGGTATATCTAGAGGAGTTACTTTTTATCTCAAATGTTGTCTTGTTTATGTTCATTATTGTTTTATCACTTGAGTTATTCTATTTTCATCCTTTATTACTAAATAATGTTAACAAAATTTTCTATTGACATCAGCATGAGATGTTCATATTATTGGAAGTAAAATACTTTCATGGGTTGTGAGGATGAGAGCTAATGTCAAGGGTAGGGTCAGCTCTATAATGCCTTGAGTATAACTATTGTTATTCTTTGGTGAAAGTGATTAAACTGGGTAAGAGCCTCGAAAATGTAGGTAAGGTGTGTGGAACTATGTTAACAAATTTTAAGTGTTGATTTGCTTATTTTGGGTTTTATTTTTTTTTATTTTTTTGGTGCTAGAAAATTTATAAATTGCTAATATAATTACTTTACATCAAGCAACCACAGATATAATTCAAAGTAACTGTAGTAGAACCAAGTTTTTGCGAAATTGCATACTTTTGAACTCTTAGTTGGTATCAGAGCAGGTCACCTAATTAGAACTTGGTACATCAAGTTAGTGTAGATCCTTGTTTCACAATTATAGTTATACGTGAGGGGCATCGATCATCAGGTCATCGTTGTTAGATGGTTGAAATTATCCTACGTGGAAATAACAAATGAAAGTATTCATTCAGACACAAAGAATAAAAGCATGGAAATCGGTTTTAAATGGCTGGACAAATCTAGTGATGACTAATGAAAAGGGAGAAATAGTCCTTAAAGATGCATCTGAGTGGACAAGGGCTGAAGAACAGAGAGCGCTTTGAAATTCTCAAGCCCTGCATGCCATATTAGTGTAGTTGATGAAGGTCACTTTGCTATAATATTAGCCCGTGAATTGGTGAAAGAAGCATGAGATACTTTGCAAACTATAAATAAGGGATCAAAATCTGTGATACCTTCAAAACTTCATATATTGGCTATGAGATTTGAAGAGCTGAAGATGGATGAGAGAAACTATTGGAGACTTCCATAAGAGACTGTGTGACATAACAAACCAAGCACAATAAATTAGGAAAAAGTATTTGAATCGAAACTTGTTAAGAAGACATTGAAATCATTGCCTCCAAGATTTATATCGAAAAGTGCAGTTGTAGAAGAAGCCCATGATATTAATGAATTATCTTTGGATAAGGTAATTAAGATTCTTACCAACTTTGAGGTTAATTTGTTAAGGGATAAACAGGAGAAGAACAAAGGATTGGCATTATAAGCCAAGATTGGTAAAGTCATGAATGACTAAGAAGATGAATCCAATGAGAATGAGGATATGGAGTTATTGACAAGAAATTTCAACAAATGGTTAAAGAAAGTAAAGAAGGATAGACTTGAGTTTAGGCAGAACGATTGGAGTTTATTGAATAACAACTTTAAACAACAAGCTAAAACTCAAAAGGGTGAAAGAAAAGTGAAGAAAATTTAATTTAAAAAATGTCAAAGCATCAAACATATGCAAAAGAAATGTGCTAACACTTTTAAGAAGAGAAAAGGAAATTCTTATATGTGCACTTCGAGTGAGAATGAATCCAAAAGTTAGTATGGTAGTGAAGAGGAATTTGTGAGTAATGCTGCATTGGTTACTTTATATATCAAAAGTCCAGTTCATTGCTTAATAGCAATAAAGAAGGAAGAAATTGACAATGAAATTATGGATAAATTAGTCCAAAATTTGGGGAAAATATAGATGAATTAGCTCAAAATAGATTATGACAGTGATTCAGATTATAAGAGGGAGGATATTTATAAAGTTTGTTAGTTAACGTAGGTTAAATGTGTCCAAAAATGTAAGAAGAATGAGAATTTAAAGAAGGAAAACTCTTCCATGAAGAACATCATTCAAGATCTAGAAAAGAAGTTGTTATCTACAATAGATGAGCTAAATGAAACAAAGTCGAAGTTGGTCAGTACAAAAAAAGGGATAAGAATGTTAAACGGAGGCATTGAAAAGTTTAAAAAGTTGCTAAAAATTGGTAAGATTAAAGGAGACTATCAAGACATTGGCTATAAAGGTAAATATTCTCAGTTGAATGATGAGAAAATCTATGTAGCCAGATCTTTCCACGGAGAAACTTTGAGGAAGAAACAAAAATTTATACCTACACGTCACTTTTATGGGGTTATTGGGCATATAAGGCCGAAATGTTAAAAGTTGTTACAAATGATATTTCAAAGGGCTTAAAACCAAAAATCTAGACAATCTTCAATAAACAACCAACGTTACCAAATCAAACTTGGGTTAGAAAAAATCAGCCTCACACATCAGAATAGACACAAAAGGGAGTTAATATCAAAAACTGTCAACATCTACAGTTAGTTGTAACTGGAAAAGAAATCAACTAGGCATTTGATGACAGTGATGATGTGATGAAGAATAAGTCTAGGTTTGAATTTCTTCAAGGGGCATAAGGACTGTGTGCTTTACATTTTTGAAGTATATTTTGATATTGTTTTTTAAAAAGGAGGGTTCAAAGGAGTTAACATCTAGAATTTTTTAGTTTTTTACTTATGGGTTTTCTAAGGTTTAGTTGACTGGTGTGTGTTTGGATTTTTTTAGTTATTGAATAGTATATTTGATGTGAAAATAAGGCTGTGCTTGATGATTTAAGAGTTATGCATTTGGAATTTAATTTACGTTATGTCAAGAAAATGTTGATGCTTGGTTGGAGACCTGTAGGAAGATTTTGATTTTTCAAGTTTTATCTTGGTTTCTCTCTATGTCGTGAGCTGTATGAGTTTGGGAAATATGCTTTCATATGGTTTAAGTGAGGAAGAGATTGATTAAGTTTGATTTTGCTTTGTTGAATGCATTTTTAGGGCTTCTAAATTTAAGCAGTCATATGCGGATGACTTTGATGTTAGTGATAATATGTTGGCCAGTGTTTAAACTGGTGGTAAATCATCATCTTGGCCTTCTACTGCTGCACTACGTGCTTATAATTCTTTTTACGCACCTATTGTTGATTTTTATGCCTTTGTATTCACTGAGATTGGTCGCATTAAAGGCATTCTTTATTTTGGCATTGTTTTATCCTGAGAGAGATATCAAATTGTTTTTTGTGACTATTCCATTCAAAGGAGATTTTAAGGCATATGTATGACTATTAGTCTTGCTTTTGGCATCTTTTTCTCCTAAGAGGGAGAATGAATGATGTAGTCGCTGTGGCTGTTATGTTTACTTAGAGAACTTGGCTATTTTTGTTAACTTTGGATTATTATTTATTCAAATATTTGTGAGGTATTTATTTGGAACCTCACATTTGACTAAGGAGGAGTTTTTATATGGTATGTCCATTTCATGTTATGTGTCTAATTATCCTATTAAGGGGAAGTTTTGATATATGAAAAATAATGCCAAAAAGGAAGAGATTGTTAAGATATATATTATGATATCTTATTATTTAATTTTGGGCATTATTCGAAATTGGACTTAGCTGGGACTTTTTTAAGATAAGGTTAATTAAGTTAAAAATCCTAATCAAGATGAGACTTATGTACAACTAATTATGGGGATAATGACTATCTAAGGAAGCATAATTTTTGGAGATTTGCATTATCACAATAGCTGGATTGTGGCTATAATTTACATGAGACATGGGCTAAAGATAACGTCATTTTTTAGGGGTAAAAAATGATGGGTTTTGTGTGACTTGGTAGTAGATTGGGACTCTTTCAAGATAAGGTTGATTAAGTTTAAAGTCTAATCAAGATAAGATTTATTTACAAACAATTTTGGGGATAATGGCTATCTATATCATAATTTTTGGAGATTTGTGTGATCACTGCAGCTTGATTGTGACAGTAATTTACGTGAGATGTGGGCTGAAGATAACTTCGTTTTTAGGGTTAAAATGATGGGTTTTGTGTGACTTGGCAGCAGGGTTTTTAGGTCCATTAAGGATAACCTTTAGCAGCCAATTTTATGTTATTTATTGATCTATATTGATGTTGCATTTTTCAGTTGTTCTAGCATGATTTTTGTGAGCTACTCGACTGTTAATAGTGTGTGTTTTGGCTACAACATTTTCTCCAAATTTTTAATGATTATTGTAGGTTATCTTTGTTGTCGATTGTAAGTCTTGGCAACTATGTTTCCTCTTGGTTTTTGGATGATCCTTATAGGGTTGTTCACTATAGATGGAGCTTTGATAGTGTGGCTATCGGTTGTGACTTGTGGGGTGCAAAAAATTCACGAGTTTTGTGATTTTTACAGCTATTACATATAGACAATGGTGTGACTTTTGTTGGGCTGATTAGGTATTAATTGTATGTGTTTTTATGGATGTCGTTAGGGATGATGGTGTGTAAATTTTTTTTTGCATCTTTTATGGATTTTGTAGCTCCGATGTTTGTGACGTTTCAATGAAAATGTTCATATTTGTTGGTGATTTTTCTGCTATTGTGTGTGAGATATTCTAGTGATAATATCAAAAGACTACAGCGCGCTCTTGGTAAATTACTTCTCGCTCTTTCGTTAATGAAGCAGCATATCTAGGGTAGTTGCTTTTTATCTCAAGTGTTGTCTTTGTCTATATTTGTTATTTTTTTAATCACTTGAGTTGTTCTATTTTCATCCTTTATTATCAAATACTGTTGAAAAAATCTTCTATTGAGGTTAGCATGAAATGGTAATGTTATTGGGAGTAAAATACTTTCACGAGTTGTTAGGATTGGAGATAGTGTCAAGGGTAGGGTGAGTTAGTTCTGTAATGTCTTGAATAAAGCTATTATTGTTCTTTGGTGAAAGTGATTAAGCAATGTGAAGGCCTCGCAGATGTAGGCAAGGTGTGTCGAACTGTGTTAACAAATTTTGGGTATTGATTTGTTTATTTCGTGTTTAATTTTTTGTTCTTGTTTGTGCTAGAAAATTTACAAATTGTTGATACAGTTACTTTACATCAAGCAACCACATATATAATTCAAAGTAACAATGGTAGAACCAAATTTTTACGAAACTACATCCTTTCAGACTCTCAAATCTCCTTTGAAGGAAATGAACAAGGATCTAGATCAGTTAGCTCGTAACACCTTGGCCATCTATTCTTCGCTCAAGTAGAACTAGGCCTAAGCCTAAGCGAATGCGAATATATATGTTAAAGAAAAAGACAAGGATCATCATTGTCATCATCTTCATCATTGTTAATGAGCATTGTGTATTAATTTTTGATACATAATTTGCTAAACAATTGTCCATTTAATGTTTAAATTGCACTAATTAAGAATTATTTGTTTTAATTTAAGGTACATATTGGATTTGGACAATGGAGCACAAAGTCACAAATTGGGAGCTCTATACACCTAACAAAACATGACAGTTTGGCTTTGTAACACCCCACTCCCGCAAGACCCGAACCTGACATCGATGGTGATGTCCGAGTCCGTGCCCCGCGATGGTGGCGTGCTACATCACTCAGTCAAAACTCAGTATAAGAATTTTTGAAACACAAACATACATGAAACGGAAATTGACTGCGCGTCGTAACGTTAATCAAAATTAAATAACTAGACTACTACTGTAGCAGTGGCGAGTCTAGGTCGATCCCACAGAGAGCGTGTGTAAAGTTTATGAAATGAAAATAACTGGTGTTTACACTAAATGGGGGGGGGGGGGGTTTGGATTTTTAAAGATGAAAATAAAATAAAACTAACTAATAAAAAAAAATTAAAGAAAACATGCAAAAATGATAAAATATGGGGAATTTGGTAGGGAC
>JAOSBK010000009.1:21134067-21147510 GCA_027568895.1 Erythroxylum shatona | reverse complement strand
TACTCTTTACATTTAAATTTGTTTAAGTTGTTTGTGTGTGAATTAACTTCTGATTTTATTGTAGAATTTTACAAAGATTTTTAAAGATCTATTCAACCCCCCCTTCTAGATCACTTACAATAACGCACCATTTGAACTTGAGTGTGATGTAAGTGGGGTAGGAATAGGGACTATCCTTAGTCAAGGGGGAACCGATCTCCTATTTTAGTGAAAAATTGAATGATGCTAGGAAAAATACACCACATATGACAAAGAGTTCTATGCTTTAATTAGAGCCTTTTGGCATTTTCGGCCATACCTTCTAGCTAGCCCATTTGTTTTGTTCACTGACTATGATTCCTTAAAATATGTCCAAAACCAAACCCATTTGAGCCATAAACATGCTACTTAGATTGAATACTTGAAAATTTTTGACTTTGTCAAAAAACACAATTCCTGAAAATCCAATGTAGTAGCCGATGTCTTGTCTAGGAAATAAACTTTGTTGAGCTCAATGCATGCACATTTTATAGGCTTTAATGACATAAGGGGGTTATATGAGAGTGACAAAGATTTTGGAGTTATAGTGTCTAAGGTTAGGGAAAACAATGGTGCATTTAGGGATTTCATTCTTCATAATGGTTATTTGTTCAAAAATGGTTCTTGTTATGTGCCTCAATGTTCTTTGAGAGAGGTAATTTTAAGGGAGGTCTATGGTGGAGGCTTGGCCAGCCATTTTGGAAGGTCGAAAACTTATAATTTGGCCCATGAAAACTTCTATTGGCCAAAGATGTGGAGAGATGTTGAAAGACTTGTCCAAGGATGTAACACATGTATCCAAGCCAAGATGCAAGCCCAACCAAATGGACTATACACACCTCTTCCAATTACAAATGCTCTATGGGAAGATGTAAGTATGGATTTTATTATTAGTTTGCCGAGGACAAGAAGGGGTTTTGATTCAATTATGGTAGTTGTTGATAGATTTTCAAAAATGACTCATTTCATACCTTGTACTAAAACTTTGGATGCATCTCATGTCATGGATTTGTATTTTCATAATGTTGTAAAGCTTAATGGACTTCCTAGAAGCATAGTTAGTGATAAAGATGTAAAATTTTTAAGTCATTTTTGGAGAACACTTTGGGGTAGATTAGGGACAAGGCTCAAACTTAGTATCACTTTTCATCCATAAACTGACGATCAAATGGAGGTAGTGAACCGGTCCTTAGGAAATATTCTTTGAAATTTGTTGAAAGGGAAGACAAAGAATTGGGATGCACTTTTACCACATGCTGAATTTGCACATAATTGCTCAAAAAGTAAGATAACCCAATTTTCACCTTTTGAGATAGTTTATGGCACTAACACTTTAGTCCACTTGATTTGATTCCAATTCCTCACATTGAGCCGAGCAACATGAAAGCAAAAGAAAGGGCCGAGCATATCATGAAAACCCATGAGAAAGAAAATATCTTAAAGCACAATAATAAGTACAAAAAGCAAGCTAAACTCAAAAGGGTCGTGGAGTTCAATGTTGGAGATTTAGTGTGGGTTTACTTGAGGAAGGAAAGATTTCCATCCAAAAGAAAGTTCAAACTCAATGAGAGAGCTGAAGGCCCATTCAAAGTGCTACAAAAGATAGGCCCAAATGTATACAAGATTGAGCTACCAAGTGGTTACAAAATTTCTAACACTTTCAATGTAGGTGATTTAAAAGCTTATGTTGAAGACACAATGGAAGACCAAAATGATCAATAAGGTTTGGCCTTTGAAGAGGGAGAGGATGATGGAGGACCATCAAACAAAGCCTCGAAAGATATGTCCAACATGGGCTTTGAAGCCCAAGAAGAAGAACCGGCCAAGGAGGATGAAGAGTTTGAAGAAGTTGGCCTCAACATTATCTTACAATACGAAGCTTTATGAAAATCTTTTGGGGACTCTAAAGCCTTGATCCAAGTTGATGATCTTGAAGTTCAAATAGAGCCCATAGGGGAGAAGGCTCTCGGTCAAAATCAAGTCACATGTCCTATAACTTGACTTGGCCAAGAGAAGGTATAATATTTCAACTTATGGGATGTTTTCAATAAGAGCAATTCACTGCTCATAAGTTTCCTATTTAATGTATTTAATTCTTATTTAGTGTGTTTTAGTTCCTATCCTTAATTTTCTACATTAATACATGTATAATGGACAATTTTTTTGTTATGAATATTTTATTAAGAATCCATTAGGAGGTGAGAAACCAAATCATTTAATTCTCTACCTACCTTTTAGCAAAGTTTCTTATTTAAATCATGTTTTGTTTCCTTTTGAAAGAGAATTTTATGAATGAAAAATCCTAAAAATTATTCTCAAATTTAGGGTTGGCTATTTACCGACAATAGATGTTAGTTTTCGAAAAACTTTCAATTTTTTTTAATTTTCTTTTTCCTTTCTCGAAACATTATCATTCTTGACAATTTCACCTCCATAATTTTTCGCACACACATCAAAATACGAATCTTCCTTCACCAAAGTTGTAGCTGACTTCTTACTCTACAATTTTACCTTTAGAACTATCCCCAAATTCCTTGTAGTTTGTCCAAAAATTACAAAACAATTCGCTGCTAATTCCTAATCCAAGAAACACAAAACTAGACCAAACTTTGACTTATCATCACCCATCACCTCCAACTAAATTCCGACCGCTGAAACGACCATACCCCATCATACATGGCCAAGTTGGAACATCGCACAGTTTGATTTATATAATCATTCAGTGACCCATACTACTATGCCATAAACATTATAAATTACGAACACAAGAAACTAAACTATATGAACTAATTAAAAGACGGTATATTTGTTAAACATTATACAACATCTCCAGTATTTGATTCCATCGCCATCTAACACATACAAATGATGTATAATTTCCTCTAAATACTTGACTGATTAATTAATTTATTATTACATAAATAAGGAAACCTCTAATTGTCGTAAGTACGACACTCATCTGTCTCCGGATTGTCCTCGCAGTAGTCCTCCAAAGGGTCAGACCCTTTCTTCTTGTCCCGCTCGTGGCTGGCTGCCGCGCTCAGCTCCTCCACCTCGTCCCAAGCAGCTACGCACTCCCCGCTCGCCGGATTCTCTGCACAAGCCTCCTCTGCTTCTTTTATGCTCTTTTCCACTCTGTTCGACAGCCCCTCAGGCGCTGCTCTCACTGGTCCGACCACTCTACAAGTCCTCCCCCAAGGGTTGTTTAGTCTAACGAGTTGTTGAGCCTTTGGTATCTCTGCTGCTTTGGATGAGAACCTAGGCGTAGTAAGGTTAAGACTAGATATTGTCGCCATTTTCAATGAACTGCTAGAGTTCGTTGTTGCGATAGAATTTGTAGAGAAGGTGACGAGCAGCGGATATAATTGGGCCTCGCGTCGATTAATGGACACACATTTCTTATCGGCCGAGGACGAATCGTACTCTTCCACGTCATACAGTTTGCAGATATTCTAACGGCCTAGGTCATATATCTTTTCTCTCGCTTACCGCGTACGTAAAGTAAATAGTATGAATTAACTTTAATTAAAAATAAATTAGAAATATATATCTCTAATTTTTTTTTTTCTTGTTGGCTCTATTTGACAATCAGTTGATTGCATTAGTTGTTAACTGATAGTTGATTATATCAGCTGATTTGATCAGCTGATTACATTAGCTGTTTATTATTTGATGTTTAGTAAAATTAGCTTTTTAGTATTGGCTGCTTATGTGTAAAATGACACATGAGAATATGACTTTAAAAAATTATAAGGGTATGAATATTATACATCTTAGTATTTTGTAGAATATTCTTATAGGAATTTATATTTTAGATATTAAATTCTACAAAAATTAAATTTATAACTCTAATAAAAAATATAGAATATATACTAATAATAATAGGAACAACAACAACAACAACAATAACAATAATAATAAATATGTTAACTTCAACTTAATAGTTATCAACTTGAATATGTTTAAGGACAAATATAAAAAATTACATACACGAAGTAAATTTAACTTAATAAATAAAGAAAAAATTTTCTTTATTACGTATGACTTAAATATGACATTAGTTATTTAACATTTTTAAAATAAATGAGTTTGGCCATTTACTTAACAAGTATATTAAGTATTGAGGACTAAAAAATGTCAACTTATATTCCAGAAAATTTTTCTTCCCTTTCCTAATTTACAAAACAAAGTTTAACTTTAAATACTTATTAAGACATTAGAGAAATACTTTGTTGATGTTTAAGATTAAATTGTTATACATTTAACTAATTCATTTCAATTTGAATAATATCCTGTTAAATATAAATATATACAAATAATTACAATTTTTAATTTTCAAACTCAAAATTTTCAATCTATTTATTTTCTTCTTCAATTTTTAATACCTAAATTACATTCATATTGAGCCAATTTACTCACACATTTCTAACTTTCAAATTTAAATTTCTCAAATATCAACTCACAATTAATTTTAACAATTCTAACTTTCAAATCATTTATAAATTTCATGACACAAAACAACCAAAACATGGGTGCAAACTTTTTCCGTATTCAGAGTGGCCTTAACATAGCATGAATATCTATAGAGTGGCCTTAACATAGCATGAATATCTATTCTTCAGTTCACTTTCATTCACGTGTGTGATATTGCTCTTGATGGTAAAAGGCATGAAAAGGTAATAGGACTTTTGCTAACTTTCTCAAGTTTCAAGACAAACATAATTAACTAAAGTAAAAATTACCAACTTTTAAGACAAAAGTTTCTTTAATTTTTATTACATCTAATCTAGCCGGTAAAATTGAAGCAACTCCGATCTTTAGGGAGAGAGACGCGTTTCATTTTCATGACTCTGCCGTGCGCCCTCTCTCTACACGAGTCTCCCAAAAGCTTTCTCCAGATCTACTCATTGTCTATGTTAACAACCCTTTCCTTTTCGATTTCGTTAGGAAGAATGTTTTCTTCTCTTTTTCTAGGTCTGCTATTGTATTCTTCATTTTCTTCTTTTCCCATTTGGTACTTTCACTTTCTTCTTTCTTTTTCTTTTAAATTCTAGATCTATTTTTACACTCATCGAATCCCTTTTTTTAATCTTTCAGGATCGAAAATTGTAAAATACAAGAGAAATGGAAAGAAGAACAAAGAACAAGGATCTGGTAATCTTAATAAGGTAGAGAAATCAAGAGTGAGACCTTCTAGATAACACGAGAGAGACGTAAATGAGGTTGGCAAAATTTTTTTGGGCAAAATTGGCATTAGAAGAAAAATAAATAGCTGATTCCTTGAAATACTGCATCCTCGTAGCTTTTTAATTTTGACTGGTTTGGTTGAATCAGCCAACCCAATCAGCCAACAACCAACCACAACAAATAGATGATTGATGAAGTCAAACAACTTATTTTTAGTCAATCAGCCAAAAATTGGCTGATCAACTGTTATCCAAACATGCCTATTATCTCCTAAGATGATAGGTAAAACTTGTCTTTGTGTTGTGTTATAATAATGGAATAATTGTCGAGTTAATGTTCTGTTCTATTATTTATGGTAGTGAAATACGTTTGCTTATTTTATATGAATAAGTTGAGACTAATAGGTTATTCCTTTTGTTCATTTATTTTAATTAAAAGGGCTTATACAATTTCTTAGAAAAAGTGAAAAAATGTAATCATTTTTATTTGATTTGAGAATTCTGAATTAAAAGTAATTTTTAAAAATTTTTGTTTATTAAATCCAAACTTACTTCCTATTGATTTGCACAAGATTGTTATTTAAAATTTTATTTTATATGTTTAGTTTATTGCAATAGGTTAGTGACTTATTTTCAGGTATTAGGTTGATGTGTAAACTCTAAAAAAGTCACGAATTTAAGTGAATAATGTGTTTCAACTTTTCTCTATTTTAGTCTTCTGTGTATTTTAACTTTTTAACCATCATACTTTTAGTATTAGAGCCTTTATTTTTTAAGACCTGTGAGAGAAATTTTCACCATAGCTGCAAACTTTCTTCTTCCAATGCTAAACCAAGAAAGTAGAGGTACAAAACATGCATCATCAATGTGTAGCAGAATAGAAGCATACCAAGGCAAAGAGTAACAGTCTCTTCTTATGACGGCTATAAAACAGCAACCAGAAACTAGAGGTGCAGAGCTGAGATCTTCAAGCCATGCATATGTCATCCATGGCAGTCAATGGTACAACAACTGATTCCTTTGTTCAAAGTAGGAAATTACGAATTTTGGAGCATCAAGATGATAAATTTGTTATATCCTAAGAGTTATGCGATTTGGAGTTTGGGAATAAAGACCCAAATGATGAGTAGTGACTTTGTGACAATTGAAAGCGGGACGCAAAAGCTTTGTTCTTCCTTCAACAGGTATTCATTGATGAGGGTTTTTTTTTTTCACATTTCATTTGCAACTACTACAAAGGCAACATGACAAGTTTTACAAACAGAGTTCTAAGGTTATGAAAATGTAATTACGTCTATAAGTCCTTTGAAAAACTCCAAATGGGTCCTTCTAATTCAGTTCAAACTTATCTATCCAGAGCTTTTGCTATTGTTTCTCAAATTAGGTCATATGGTGAACAAATTTTTATCAGACTATAGTCTAAAAAATATTGCATAGTCTCACTCCTAAAATTGATCATGTGGTTACTGCCATAGAAGAGTCTAAAGATTTATCTCCACATTCTTTGGATGATTTAACAGGTTATTTGCAAGATCATGGGGACAAGATTAACAAAATTTCAACATTGAATGAATAAAAAGCCTTTAAGGTAAGAGGTGAGTCCTCTAACAGAGGTAGTCGTGATGGCTACCCTGGTCGTGATCATAGATTCAGTAAAGGTCGTGGAGGACAGTCGAGTGACCAACAAAAGTGATACAAAAATAATGAACAAAGGAAAAGTAATCGAACTCCTATTAAGTGCTATCATTATGGAAAACTAGGTCACAAAGAAGCTAATTGTTGGGCTAAGCAGAAGAAAAATGATGTTAATGAAGAAAAGCATGCCAATGTTGTGGAAGAAGAAGAGGAAAGTATGATATTTATGACCCATTTTTACAAAAATTCTACTGATGATATTTGGTTTGTGGACAATAGTTGTTCTATTCATATGATAAAAGACAAAGCATCATTTAAAGAGCTTAATATCACAAAAATTCAACAGTGTGGTTGGGTGACAACAAATGTATAATGTTGAAGGGAGAGGTATAGTTATCACTAAGACAAATGATAATATTAAACATTTGTCTGATGTACAGTTTGTTCCTGCTTTGACTTATAATTTATTGAGCATTGGAAAATTGATGGATAATGGTTGTAAAATTGTGTTTGCTGATGGTGCATGTACAATTGTTGATAAAAGTTTGATCGTATCATTGCCATTGTTCAAAAGACTAGTAATAATATCTTCCTACTTGATGTTTCTCAGTTGCATAATTCTGCCTTTATGGTTAGTAAAATTGATGAGTCAAAATTATGGCTTTTTTGTTATGGGTATTTGAATGAAAGTGGATTGAAGTTGTTGAGTCAAAAGAATATTGTTATTGGGTTGCCTATAATTAAATCTTTTCAGTTTTGTGAATGACGTGTTTTAGGTTAGCAAAATAGAAAGTCTTTTTTGGTTGGAAAATCTACTAGCGCAAATCTTTGTCTTCAATTAGTGCATACTGATTTATGTGGACTTATGAATACAAAATCTTTTAATAAAATTGGTATTTTTTACTGATTGTTGATAATTACAGCTGCATGAATTGAGTTTATTTTTGGAAGATAAAATCTAAAATTCTTGCCCACCTTAAGAAGCTAAAATATACAGAAGAATATAATAGAGAAAAGTTAAACAACGTTATTCACTTAAGCTTATGGCTTTTTACAAAGTTTACATATAACCAAATACACAAAAAACAAGCCACTAATGTACTGCAACAGACTAAACAAATAAAATAAAATATTAAATAACAATCTTGACTAAATCAATAGCAAGTAAGCTTGGACTTAGTAAACAACATATGCACCATGTGACTACGTTGATATTGAATCAGTTTCAACATACCTCCTTGATTCAAAATCACGTATACCTAGCTGCTGTCAAAAATAAAGATTTTTATGTTGAGGTAAAGACTTAGTAAATGAGTCAGTAACTTGATCATTTGTATTGCAGAACTCTAGCTTGATTTCTTCACTTGCTACCATCTTACGAATGAAATGCTGTCAGATGTCAATATGTTTTGTTTTATTATAAAAGGATGGATTTTTTGTCATTGCAATTATAGATCTGATATCATACATAATTTCACTTATGGTAGATTGTTGTTGGCCTAAATCAACCAGTATTCTTCTTAATCATATTGCTTGACATACAACAGCAATTGCAGCAATATATTCAACCTCTGAAGATGGCAATGCAATAATTTCTTGCTTCCATAAACTTTGTGGGACAGATTCTAATCTCAAGCTAAAAATATAGTCTGAAGTGCTCCTTCTATCATCCAAAGAACTTGCCTAATCACTATTAGTGTAACCAAACAATTTGAGACTTAATACTTTAATCCCAAAGTTAGATGTTCCAGTAACATATCTTAAGACAACAACATATCCCAAGACTCTCTTAGTTGCCCTAAATTAATGTTGCATAAGATTATACATGAATCTGAATAAAACATTAATAGAAAATTCAATGTCAAAATGTGTGTGAGTCAAATAATTTAATCCACCAATTAATTTTTAAAAATTGGTTGGATAAGTCTTTTCTATGCCATTCTTATATTGTAATTTCTCATTTGAATTCATTAGTGTGGAGACATTGTTGCAATTTAACATATTAAACCTATTGAGCAAATTTTCAGCATAATTTTATTGAAAAATGAAAATTCCATATACACTTTGTTTCACCTCAAGCCCAAGAAAGTAGTACAATAAACCCAAGTCTGTCATCTCAAATTTCTTCATCATTAAAGACTTAAAATTCTTCAACAAAGATTCACATGACCCAAAATAAATTACGTCATCAACATAAAGGCAAACAATTAGAGAATGATTTCCCTTTCTCTTTTCAAATATAAAGTGAGCTCACTATCACTTTAATCAACAAAATAGTTATTAATCTTGCTATACTATGCTCGCGAAGCTTGCTTAAGCCCGTAAAGACATTTCCTCAACTTAAAGAGTTTATTTTCATCACCTTTCAAAACAAAGCCTTCAGGTTGAGAAATATAAACTTGCTTTTCTAATTCTCCATTTACAAAAGCAGACTTCACATCGAATTAGGAAACAGGAAGAGATAAATAAGCGGCTAAAACAAGATAAATTCTTATAGTTTTAAGAGGAGCAATTGGTGAGAAGGTTTCTTCAAAATCAATGCTTCTTTGTTTAGCATCATTTTACTAAAAGTCGTGCCTTATACTTTTGTACACTTCCGTCAATATGATACTTAGTTCTGAACACCCATTTGAGCCCAATTTCTTGTTTTACTTAAGCAAATCTATCAATTCCTATGTTTGATTTTTCTGAATGGCTCTCATCTCTTCATCCATGAATTTGCACCATTCTTTTTTCACTACCTCCTTATAACACAATGAATCTGTAACAAACAAAGCAAAAGCACTAGATTCAAAAATTTCCTTAGAGAAGTTTCATTGGATGAAGAGGAACTTGCATTTTTAGGAGACGAGGAGCTACTACTTGTAGGAGATGGCGATGATTTTTTTGGTTGTAAAGGTTGATTATCACCCACATTATTGATTGGGATTGAAACCTGTTCAATAACTTAGGCAATTTCCCAATTCCATGTCCTTCACATTTCTACTAATAATAATTTTGCCACTTAAAAAATTATACAACCTGTATGCTTTAGATTGAGGACAATAATAGTAAAAATTCACTTTTCAAACTTTTCATCAAGTTTATTGCAAAGTTCATAATTAACTAATGCATAGGCTATACATTAAAAAACTTTTAAGTGGCAGACATAAGGCTTCACACCTTTCCATGCTTCATATGGTGTTTTATTTATAACAAGCTTGATAGGAGAAATATTTAAAAGATATACAGTCATTGCAACTACTTCATCCCAAAAAGAATTGTAAAGGCCTTTGACTTTTATGGAACTTCTAGCCATCTCCAATGCTGTTCGATTTTTCCTCTCAACAACACCATTTTACTTTAGTGTGTATAGTACAGTAAGCTTTTTGCAAATACCACATTTATGATAGAATTCATTAAATTTAGTAGATATAAACTCACCTTCTCTGTCAGTTTGAAGGCATTTGATATTGCTGCCAAGTTCATTTTCTACCAAGGCCTTAAACTTCTTAAAGTGGGCAAGAGTTTTAGATTTTGTCTTTAAAAAATAGAGTCAATTCATACGTTTGTAATCATTAACAATAAACAAAAATACCGATTTCCACCAAAAGATTTTATATTCATGGGTCCACACAAATTAGTATGCACTAACTAAAGACAAAAATTTGCTCTAATAGATTTTCCAGTCAGAAAAGACTTTTTGCTTTGCTTACCCAAAACACACCCTAAACAAAATTGAAAATATTCAATTGTAGGAAACCCAATAACCATATTTTTTTGACTTAGCAACTTCAATCGACTGTCATTTAAATGCCTATATTGTAAAAACTCATCAATTTTACTAACAACAAAGGCATAATTATGCAATTGAGAAACATCAAATGGGAATATATTGTTACTCACCTTTTGAATAGTAACAATGATACGACCATACTTTTTATCACCAATTGTACATGCACCATCATCAAACATAATTCTATAACCACTATCCATCAATTTGTCCAATGCTCAATAAATTATAAGTCAAAGCAGGAACGAATTGTACATCAGACATAAATTTAGTATTACCATTTGTCTTAGTGGCAACTATATCTCTCCCTTCAACATGATACTCATTGTTGTCACCCAACCATATTGTTGATTTTTTTGTGTCATTAAGCTCTTTAAATGATGGTTTGCCTCCTGTCATATGATTAGAACAATCACTGTCCACAAACCATATATCATCAATAGAATTTTTATAAGAATGGGCCATAAATAGCATACTTTCCTCTTCTTCTTCCACAAAATTGGCATGCTTTTCTTCATTACTAGCAATTTTCTTCTGCTTAGCTTAACAATCAACTTCTTTGTGACCTAGTTTGCCATAATGATATCACTTAATAGGAGTTTGATTACTTTCCATTTTTTCATCATTTTTGTATTGCCTTTATTGGTCACTCGACTGTCCTCCAGGACCTCTACCACATCTATGACCATAACCATGATAGCCATCATGACCACCTCTATTAGGGGACTCAACTATCACTTGAAGGCTTTTTATTCGTTCAATGATAAGGTTTTGTTAATCCTGTCCTTATAAATTTGCAAAGAACCCACTAAATCATTAAAAGAATAAATAGATAAATACATAGATTCTTCTATAGCAGTAACCATACGATCAAATTTAGGAGTGAGACTATGCAATATTTTTGAGACTATCTGGTCATAAATTTATTCAACGTATTACCTCATTTGAGAAACAATAGCAGAAGCTCTAAATAGATAAGTTTGAACTGATTCAGAAAGACCCATTTGGATTGTTTCAAAGAACTTACGGAGTGATTGAAGCTTTACCGTAATTACTTTTTTCGAGCCTTGGAATTCTGTTTGGAAAATTTGTCATTTTGCCTTTGTAAAAGTTGCAAATGAAATGTAGGAACAAATTTAATCAGTGTCTACCTGTTGAAGGAAGAACAAAGCTATTGTGTCTCACTTTCTAGTGTCATGAAGCCGCTACTCATCATCAAGGTCTTTATACCCAAACTCCACCAAAACCTATAGCTCTTGCGGTGTGAACATAGTCCTCATCTTAATGTTCTAAAATTCATAATTTTCCCATTTAAAGTCCTCATCTTGATATTCTAAAATTCATAATTTTCCCCTTCAAAGAGACGAATCAGCGGTTGGGAAGAAGTTGTTTTACCATTGATTGCCATGATGGTGTATGCTTAGCTTGAAGATCTCAACTCTGCCCCTCTGGTTTCTGGTTACTTGTTCATGACCGTCACAAGAAGTAAGGATGTCAAATGGACTCGGTCTAATTTTGGCCTAGGTAGATCGAGTCACAGGCAGGCCACGGGGTAACCACCATTACTTCAAAAATGACGTCGTTTTTGATATTTTCTTAAAAAAATATTGTCATTTTTGATGTTTTTCTTTAAAAAATATATGGTGGGTCAAATTGGCCCGGCTTGCCCGTGCCCCGTTGGGCCATGGGTTGGGCCACGGACCACCCTAGCCTGCAATTGGGTCTGGTTGGGTTAGGTTAGAAATGTCCCGAGCCCTAGCTGGCCCATTGACATTCCTAACAAGAAGAGATTGCTGCTTTTCACCTCGATATGCTTCTGTGTTGCTACACACTGATGTTGCTTGCTCTGTACTTTTAGTTTCTTAGTTCAGTATTGGAAAGAAGAAAGTTTGCAACTATGCTACAAGTTTCTCTTACGAGTCCCAAAAAATAAAGGCTTTGATATCAAAAATATATTGGTTAAAAAGCTAAAATACACAGAAGAATAAAATAGAAAAAAGTTGAACCACTTTATTCACTTAAACTTGTGATTTTTTATAGAATATACACATCAACCAAATACTCAAAAAGCAAGCCACTAATGTACTGCATCAATCTAAACAAATAAAATAAAATATTAAATAACAATCTTGACTAAATCAATATGAATTAAACTTGGATTTAGTAACAAAGTATGCACCATGTGACTAGATTCATTTTGAATCAATGTCAACAAAGTGTACCCGTCATTATGTAGTACTTAAGATTTTTCTTAATTTCCATGAATTTAAGGGAGCATTTGCAATGATTGGTAGCTTAATTACAAAAGCCTTGGGATACTTGCTTCCTCCTCCAAAAATTAGAGGTATTGTTGACGCTCCACCCGTTCCTTTATTGTCATTTTCACCACAGAGAGACAAGATTATGCTTCTTAATTGGAGAGCTCTACTTCCGCTAGTAGAATTTGCAAAGCCAAAAGAAAAACTAGCCGGTATGAGCATAGATAGAAATGCAACATTAGTGCCGAATGCCATTCTACACCGGTATCGGTATACATTAATTAATGCTTGATGGTACAATAGGTTGAGAGAAAGAAGCGCATGGCTTCCCAGATGGTTCCAAGGTCAATTTCGTATCATGGTCTCTTAATGACAAGCATTTATCTTTTAGTGTACGGGTTGATGAGGATGGTAAAAACAGCAGTTAGCTTAGAGGCTGGGTCGCTGATGTAGAAACAGGCATTGTTGGGCCCCGAAAATTTTTTTATTTTATTTATTTATTTATTTATTTATTTATGGATTTACTCGTTAATTATTCTTATTTTGCTTTAATTGATTTAATTATGTGTATATA
>JAOSBK010000009.1:21108573-21127257 GCA_027568895.1 Erythroxylum shatona | reverse complement strand
ATGATCATAGCAAAAATCTCATTGAATCATAAAACACAGAATTATCAACTTATCAAGCCAATTCACAACTCACATAAATAGTACATCATAATCAATAAATCACTTCAGAATAAATTAAACACATCAGAACAATTTGGGTGGATTCGTAATAGAATGTACTACACATTTCCCATAAAGGTCCTGTGTAGCTGTGAATAGAACATACTATCGCAATCCCACAAAATGGTCTTATGTAGTCGTGAACTTATGGGAGTCCGTGAAGGAGCTCCATGCCACTAGCAGGCAGGCGGGAGAATCCTTTTTAATCAAGTGCACTTGATAGATATAATAGACCACTACAAACCCACATAACATATTATTCATGACTTGCAAACCATTTGCCCTAAATGGCACATTTTGAAATCTTGTCTTTCATCAACATGAAATATTTCATATGCAAATATATCATCATTTCACACTTCAGCAACCAAAATCCCATATCAATCATATAGCCATTTCTCAAATCATTCAATTGCCATAAGTAGAACAATTATAGAGCAATTTGAAATCCAATGTCCATGTGGTGTTTTTGTGTGAAAATAGCAGACTGCACACAGACTTGGCATGAATAAAAGCTATGGACAAATGAAACTTAGCTGGAACTTGGCGTGAAATAAAGGGAAGGAGTTTACCTGACCAGCGACGACGCTCGTCCAGCTGCTTGGCGACGGTGCTCCTTCTTTGCTACAATCACAAATGGATGTATTGTCTTGCTTGTTATTAGAGTTGGCAAGAGTATAACTAGTATTATAAAATATTATTAAGGATATATTAAATACTGCATATTTATTATTTTACATTACATCCTAAACACTTTAAATCGGAAGTTTCTCACTTTTTACTATTTAGGATAAAATGAGATGTAATATAAAATTCTCATCTTTTATCTTATTCTATTATAAGCTCTTTTCTCAAACGATAAAATAATATTATATTTTATTAATAAAACTCCAACCAAACATAACCTTAAGTGTTTGAAGTCTTTTGGGATTGGCTATTTGCTCTTTCCCAATATTCAAAGAAAGTGACATCTTTGATCGTCACCTTATCCGTGCGAAACTAATAAAGTCCAACTATCTCCTGGTCATGACAGTTTTGTTATGTTGATAAGAAGGTAATAGAAAATTCCTTAGCTCAATCTTTACATTGCTAACGTAAAGACTAATAAGAGTCCATAAATCAGGGAATGAAACCAAATTTTTGTTCCTTGGATTATGACAACTAAAGCACTGGAATGGAGCTCAAAAGAGAAAAAACTCGTATCTTTAGAAATACTTGTCCAAATATCTACGAGGAAGAAGTTCAAATAAATTCTCCAAGTAAAAGACCAAATCAAGAGTTTCTACTAATATTTCTCCACTCGACTGCCACTGGTTTGGAGACATTAGAATTTTAAATCATCCCCATATTCCCGTGCCTTTCCCTAACTCTACCGGCAGTAAGTTTAATATTAGGGTTTTGTTTGTTACACGTTAACAGAAGCGTTAATGTCAGATTATCTTGACAATAAATTAAAAATTAGAATGGATTAATATTGTTAAGATTTTTTAATAATTAACTTATTATTGATTATGTTGAATATTGTCTCAAAAAAAGACAAAAATGGAAGCTTGCAAGTCAGAAATCTTACCTTCTCAAAGTCAGAAATTGAAGCTTGCTCTCGGTGATCAATAATGGTGGCTCAACAATAGTGGCTTGATTGGAGGTTGGTGTAGCTAATTTTGACATTCATCCATGGCATTCTCTATAAAAGAGAAGCAAACGAAGGAGGAGAAGAGAGCACAAAGAGAGCAAAATTTCTGGTGTGAGAAGAGAGAAGAAATTGTTATAGTGAGAGAGTCATTTTCGAAAGAAGAAGAAGAGAGAATAGTGAAAGGGAGAGAGAAAAGAAAAAACTATTTATATATTTGTTTTTTGTTTCTCTTTTCTAGTAATAGTGTGTGAGCTTAGGTTATTTGGGTCTCTTGGAAAATTGAATAATAAACACTATTGTATGCTCTCATTGATTATAGTGAAATACTCAGTCGTCTCCAAACTGGACGTAGGCATTGCCGAACTAGTATACAAATTTTTGGTGTTCTTGTTACTGTTTATTTTTCACTCCGAATTTATTAACGTTTCCGCACAACATACCCGTTAAGAAAATGTCCCGATACGGAGGGTTCGGCTAACTCTATATTGACTAATATGTCTTCGTTATACAGGTCATAAAAGTATCCCTGCCATCTCCTCTTGATAGCTTGGGTCTCTGTGAGTACCTGTCCTATTTCATCACGTATACAACAGACTTAGTTGAAATCTTTCGTCTCACGTGCTCTATTTTGTGCTAGTTTGAAAAATTTTTGTGCTCTCTTGAACGTATCCAAATCCTTGTACATAGTCTAGTATGATTCTCCTTGAGCCACTGAAATTGTTTTTTTTTTTCCTTCTATTTCGCCGGTCTATACCTTACGTTATTAGTTTCCTGCTCCACCTCTTTTATACTTTTTAAAAGATCTTTAACAATTCTTATTTATTAAAAAATAAAAAATCGATATTGCTTCTATATAGAGGAGAAAACAATCAAGAACACCAACCATGCGGGCAATTTCCTCCATTCGCATTTGGATGAGCTTTTCCAGTGACCCTACTTTTGGCTTTGATTCATCGCAAAATTTAATAAAGCAGTGTGCAGTTTCTTAATCTTCAGCCACATTAACTGGAAGTCTGAAACTGAATTTGGATTCAATTTCTTTTTCCTGTTAAAATACTTGCTTGGTCTCGAGTTGAATTGGTTGAGAGGTTGGAAGGATATTCACACAAAACACTATTGGTCGGCTAACAAACTGCTTATATTGCTTTTGCAAATTCCTCGACTGTTTCTTTCTTTTCTATTTTTTGCCGGAATCATCCTCAACTCTGTATATTGCACTGCAGATCTATGACAGGATTGAAACTGAAGTAGCAGTAATAGCTTCTGAAGTAGCATGAATAGGGGTCATGCATATGGAAAATACATTAGATTTGGCACCTAATCTTCCTCGCAGCTTTGCAAGCACTTGTTGCCAAACTAACGCATTTGATGCACGGACGGGGCCTGGAGCGATCATATTTCACTTTCACGTTACCCAAACAAATGGCTTCAAGTGGAGATAATGAAGTTGTCTATGTGAAGATTCAAAAAATAATGTGTTGCATATTATCTTGAAATCAGTGAAGAACGAGACAATTAAGCTGATAGCGGTGCACAAAACGTCAGACGTTATTCCTGTCTCCGCCGAGGCCACATCCAGTTTTATCATGTAAAACTGTATGCGTCATATCTCATGGACTTACACATTATATCAATGGTAAACATACTGCATAGGAAATAGGCCTCTTGCCTTCACAACTCCTGCCTAACACTTCAAAAGATGTCACTTTACCGAGGTGGCTGCTTCTTCGTAGCCAAACTACATACTGTAATAATATATGTTGCACACTATAAGAAAAATGATGAATGTCAACCAATATCAGAAGTTGTTTTACCGTAGGCGAACTTTCATCAATTATTATGTAACATTGACTCGAATTGATTTTAAACTCATCCAAAAACGTTACATTACTAATTAAAAAATTCACTAGGGCAGTTGCATTTGCAGTTATAGTGCGAAGCGAACAAGAAATTCAGAACCAGTTGAGCAAAACTTAGCTGTCATACATTACTGTGAATCAAGTATGTGCTCCACATTTCACAACAGGAAACTTATTCTCCAGCGAGATAAACTAAGTACGCTCATCTTATGAGCCAAACAAGGGGGGACACAAAATAAGAATATTGCAGAAGCTGTTCACATCACTTAGAAGCATAATTGGAAATTTAATCTTCTGCAACAACGCTGATTTCACCTTTGTCTAGTAAGTCATAGAATGCTCTTACTTTCCTCTGCTCATTCCAATGATGCATCTTCCAAAGACCACCAGCAGCCAAGCCAAGTGTAATTCCAATTATTATTTCCTTGACAACACTTGGTCCTTTCAACGTTGGATGAGGGATCCTACCGGCCATTGCACTTATCTAGCTAAGGCTGCCAGCAGTTCATCCGCATTCTCAGAATGTATAACAAATCTATATAAATATTTCCAGACAAGCCAATCAAATTTGAAATGAAAAAGAAAACTCTAAAACAAACAGGCAATCAAACTGAATTGTATTAATTAAAACCATCAGGGTTTAATAGATCTTGTGTTGCAAAAATTATGTCTGAAATATTGTGCAATAATAGCAAACACTGTCAAGTTTTGATACTATTAAGGCATGGAAACAGTTGCTAGTTCATCGCCGGGAACATACTCCTCAACCACAGTCTTACATCTTCAATTTCCTACGAGAATTTCGTACAAGGTTTTCGAGAAGATCAAGCAATGGCAATTTGTCTAACTACAACCAAGCTGAAACAATCTCCCACCACACAATAAAAGAAAAAAAAAACGAAAAGATACTGAATTCGACCCAGAGAAATGATCGAACAAACAAATGACAGAGATCTAGATACAATTAAACAAGAACACTAAACAAATCGACGAAATCTTTTCCTATAACTAGCATCTGGAAGGAGACAAACATAAGTGAAGCGATTTTAACGCAGCAATAAAGCGGAGCCGAAAATTAAAGAAACCAAAAAGAATCAGAAACATTTCCTAAGATTAAAAAACCCAATACTAAAAGCAAGAAAATTTCTGCGAACTCAACCACGAACTATAAAACCTAAAACAAAAACAAATACCAAATCTCTCCAGATATACTCAAGCATTCAAGACATTCATCGACAACAACAATATATTGCAAACCAACCACTGTTTACAGAGAGATCGAGTAATTCAGAACAATAGACTTCAAGCCACAGTCAGAAAAGGGAGAGCATAGGGTTACCTGAGAAGAGTCTGCGATTTCGAACAATTGAGTACCTCTCTCTCTATTCTTCAAGTCTCTATCTCAGCGATTTAATTGGGCCACCTTCCAGTTAATAGGCCTATTTTGACAAAAATGAGCCAAATTTAGGTCAAATGGGCCAACTTGGGGATCTTTTTGTTTTTATTTTTCAGATAAACTAGAAAGACGTACTCACGTATGTATAAGTATAATGTATTGAAGGGAATCTCCAAAACTTGGTCTAAAGCTGAAGCCCCACATCCAACCAACACCAACCAAACCAAACCAAATCACTTATATATAAATCATATTCGCTCCCAAATCCTAACCAACGAACGATTATTTGTATCGACACACTTTCCTGTCCTTCCTTCCTTCTTTCAAATGGCTTTTTCACTCTGTTCTACTAGAACACTCGTCGTCCTCTTCCTCCTCTCCGCCGTCCCCGTTGCTTACATCATCTCTTCGGAGCTCGCTACGCCCTCCACCCACGTCTTCCTCTACCACAGTTCCAGCTTCTTGCGAGAGTCCGCCAAGTGGGACGATATCAACCGTCGCTTCCTCGTCTCCTTCTTTGACGGTGGAATCGGCCAAATCACCGTGCCCGATGACTACACTCCGGGGACTGTTCTTCAGGAAATTACAGTCATCAAAGACGCTGAGTTGAAAAGCAACGCTTCCCTCGGTATTGTCGTTGACCGTCCTAGGAATCGCCTTCTTGTGGTGGTCACCGATTTGTTTGGAAACAATTACAACGCTCTCGCGGCTTATGATTTGTCCACGTGGAAGCGCTTATTCCTAGCACAACTGAGCGGCCCAAGTAAGTACCAGACAATCTTAAAATTAACCGATCGAAATCGTTTTATGGTCAACATGTTTTCTTCGACTTGCATAAGATCAGTCATGGAGTTAAATTGTAGTGCAGTAAAAATATTTTAAAAAAATTTGCATTGGAAAAAAAATTAAGTTGAAGATTTAAAAAGTTAAACTATTAAAATCGGTTAAAATTGAAAAATTTTAAAAATAATTCAAAATATTTTTATTTATTAAAAATTTAAAAGTTAATTTAAAAAATTGTTAAAAATTAATTAATTTATAAAATTTCTTAAAAATTAACGAATTAATTAATAAATTAGTTAGTTTTAATAATAAAAATTATTTTTTTAACGAGATATGATTTTACATGCTGCAAAATTAATCAAAAAGCAATGAAAAGTATAAAAATAAGTAGTTATTGTAAACTTAAAGTTGATACTGATTTAGAACAAATTTGAGTGATCTGAGATTTCTGAAGCTTTTTCATAGAAATCAAAGTTTGCTTATTTTGTTCTTGAGCAATTGGCTATTAGTTCTGTATTATTACTCTTTATTTGTGAAAGATTATAGCTTGTATAGAACTAAAAAGGAAACCTTAAGTTTATAGTAATTATTAGGCTAAATGATACTACTAAATGTGTTTCACAAGTTAAGGACGTTCCCCCCCAGAGGTATCTTCGTTTGAAACAAAAGGGTTTCATGGAATGGATTCCCCTTTTTGTTTTTGCCCGTAACTTTATTTTATTGGTGGCATATCAAAATTATTTAAACACGCCGGCTTGATTCTACTTGGTCTAATGTATATTTCATTTTCTTTGTTCACAATCACATCAACCAGTATGCTATTTCTCCATATTAAATTTGGGCTTCTCTGAATTCTGCAGACGACGAGAAAGCCTTGGCGGACGATGTGGCAGTAGACGGAGAAGGTAACGCCTATGTAACAGATGCAAAGGGCTGTAAAATATGGAAGGTTGGCAAAGACGGAGAGCTCCTGTACATCATCAAAGACCCGCTCTTTACTCATAAGCAATGGTACAAAAACTTTATTGCACTAAATGGGATAGTGTACCACCCAGATGGTTTCTTAATCGTTATACACACGTTAAGTGGCAATCTGTACAAGGTTGATGTTGCTAATGGACACAAGGTGAGTTTGATTGAGGTTGTGGGAGGGCCATTGTCCTTTGGAGATGGTCTGGAGCTATTGTCTCCAACTGAAATTGTGGTGGCAGGAAATCCTTCGGCCAGATTGGTGAAGAGCTCTGATGCGTGGCAAACGGCTTCCCTGGTTGCAACCTTTAAAGGGCCTGCTCATCGATTAGCCACGGCTTCCACGGTGAAAGATGGGAAGGTGTATATTAACCACTTGTTGGGTATGGGATGTCCCAAGAAGAAGCATGCAATTGTTGAGGCAGTTTTCTAACGAAACGTTCTTTTCTTTAGGGAGGCCAATTACATTTGACAAAACCTGATTTTTCAATTTTCGATTTCTCTTTATGGCCGGGACTTATTGTCCACTACCAAGCATGGTTTGAATTCTTGTGATCCAATTAGCAATATTAGATTAAACTAAAGTTTAAAAACACGAAGAGCATATCACAAACTCCTTTATTCCTATGTCAATGGTTTATTTACATACATTCTACCAGAGAAACAAACCTCTTGGATGTTGTCTCCTATGCAAAATTGCTGAAGAACAAGTTTCAACAATAGTGCCAATCATAATGTTCGTCTTCAATGTTCCCTCGAAGCTTCTTGTTGGGAACTCAAATTCCTAGAGGCACAGCTTATTCACCTCTTATTATTATTTTATATAACAGTTTGCCTTTTGTAACCTTGTTTCTTCAAATTATCGGCCAAAATTCTGAATAAGTTCAGGTTCCCACTTCTTTTTCAATCCAAACCATGGCAAGATCAATGCCATTGATGTTTCTTTGCTCTACCTTGGGGGACTGTAGACTCATCTCTCTTGGAACCCTCTGGCTTTCGAGCCCATGCAGGTGCCTGGTCTGGTCCGTAACGATAGTCATAAAACAGCTCCTCACTGGCTTCAATACGCTCCTTTGCAAAGATGCCTACCCTATGATCTCCAGCCACTAGCATCACCTAAGCAATCCAGAATATTAACTCAATCAACAAGAAACTAATAGGATATTTCGATGACCAAAATATTATATACCTTTGCATAGCAATTAGGATCTGATGAATGATTTGCAAACTTCAGCTTATCCCCTTTGCGATAAGCATCTAGGACATACTGCAAGATGCATAAGAAGCAATTTATACTATGAAGAAAAATGGCAACAAACATGATTCTGCAGTTGACCCTCGAATTTTACAAGTAATTCAACATGAACTTACTTGCCAAGCTCAGATCCAACCCGTAATGACCTTGATATGTTGTGTGGGTTAAAAGAGTGTTGATGACTTTTTTATACGAGATGTCCCAATATGGTTATTTTATATTCTCTAAATGAGACTGTTACTTGCCTGATCATTCAGATCGAATAAGAATGATGAATTAGCACGATCATAGATTTTTCCACGCTTATCTGCTTCTCGGTGGGAGATCAACTCTCCAGTATATTCTCCAAGATAATCATTTTTGTTAACAGGATTCTGAAATCACACTATGAAGTGGTTTAGCAATGGAATAACATCTGACACCAGGGGGGCAACAAAGTGCATAAATGATACTACCTTCAAGAAGGCTCCCCATCCAGCGACGTCAGACTTTGCCAAGAGGATCTGGAGAAAGAAGATATTCATGACAACATAATTTTGAAGACCATATTATAAACTAAAAGTGATAAATTGCTCACTCTCTGCTGTTGCCTAAGGAGGAGTCTCATGTTTCCACATTGTCCATCTCCTCGTCTGGGTGGTTCACCCAGTGAACCATCTCCACAGCTGCATAAAATAGAAAGCTTTTGATAAAATACTGGAAGATTAAATGTTCCTTCTTCTAGTGAGACAGAGAAGAAAACATAGCCAGATGGCCAAAGTGCATGAATTGTTTCACTAGACCTCCCAAGTTAGTTAAGCTATACTGCAACAGATTGCTCGGATAAAAGAGGACAAACATGTGACACCTTTCAATGAATCTGACAGCAAATCCAGTTTGGGACACAGAGACTGTTAAGAGTAATCCATGACTTCACAGCACAACTTGCCTTATCAGATAAGAGTTAATCACCAGAGGGAAAGACTAGAGCTTCTTTTCAAGTTTTAGGTCTTAATCAAAGAGATGAATTCCACTCAGTATCTACTTAGCCTAGGTTGTGCAGAATGGCCTTATGTTGAAATCATATATAGTGAATTCCAGAGATTATTCCCACGAATCATCTCAACTACGATGCCATCATGTATCTTATACCAAGAGCTTGAAAGATATCTGATGATAAAGGAAATAATAAGTAAACATTTCATCCATTTCCAGTTTTTTTTAGTGCTGATAAGAACTTGAATCTGTCTCCCCGTTATATAAGTGCATAAATACATAAACAATGTGAAAGGCAAGTGATTGAAATTGTCAACCAGCTGAGAGTGTGTTTTCAACTGAACCTGTACTCATGTATTACCTGACCCAGCAATTTCGACAAACATCTGGGTCGCATTCCCGACCAGCAGCAAAGCATGGACATTGTCGACTTCTGCATTGACTTTTTGCACAATGACATCCCCTGAAACGGTTTTTGCAACTTTTCGAGCACCTGAATAATTTTTAGCTAATCATCAATTTCTTTGCCTACTTGGCTGGCTAACAATTCCTGTTCCATCTTCATAAACTTCATGTAACTAGTAACATTTGGGATGTTGTAAGTTCTCTGCAAGTGCAAAAAAGCTATTCATTGTAATTGTTCTTTATTTCAGTAGAAGTTTCAACTTACCCGCAGTATTTTTCACAACAAGTTCCATTATCTAGACAAGGACATTGCTTTCCACACATTGATCGGCATCCACAAGGTGTGTATTGCTTACAAGATTGGTTTTTTCCATCAGCAATTCTTTTCCAAATTGATGGATGGCCAGCAGACTTCCAAGAATATTTAAGCTTCCGATTCCTGCCCCGTCGACGAAGTATGCGTGATCTTGTTGGTACTTCTTGCTCCTGAAGAACAAACGTAATACAAAATAAGGCTGTCCAGCATCTAGGGATAGAAAAGGTGGAGCCCAAGGATTTATAAATGTAAGTGTAGAGCCCAGATGAAAAAAGGGAAAAAATGAATAAGACAATGGGGAAAAAAGGGAAAGTTTAAGAAGAACCACACAACAGCACTTAGTTGAGAGCTGAATTCTATTGTCAGCATCATTCTATTCTACAAATCTTTTAAGTCGTCAGTCTATTTACAGGAAAATAGAACTCAAGTAAAGCTTCAATTTTCTTGAAAGGTAATGCTTGAGACATCCGGAGGCTACTCCTTTCCAGATGCAATTAGGGCTGTTCAGTAAACTGATGTTACCGACAACAACATAAGACATACCGGACAATCTGTATCAGTCTTCACATTGTCTTCAATATATGAACTTGGTGCAATTGATCTGTGCAACATTGTAGATCCACTGTCACACATGTATCTTGACACCTCTATGCAAGTCTTCAAGCCACACAGTAAATTCCTGGCAATAAGGCAACTGCAAAAGAACAAAACACAACTAGAAGGATATGATGCTCAATCTCAAATATAATAAATAGGGAATACAAAGTTTTGTTATATCCAATTATCTGCATTTAGTTACTTAGTTTATCTTAATTAGGAAGACTCTATACCTGTTTTTTCCAAACATTTCCACTCCCTTCAGGTATAGTTCCTTTTCGATAGGCTTCCACTCGGACCTGCTTAAGATCCCATGGATTGGTCTTGCTATTGAGGATGATTGGTTCAAATTAGGAACTTCAGTTGCAGACTTGGTTTCATCTCTAATTCCCTCCCCTATAACAGGAGAAATATCTGTTGATTTCTTTTCAAGGGAATCTATTGCTTTGTTTATGTCCATATGAATTTCACTTTTATGAGTGGCAGTTTTATCAGTAGAATTCAGTAAACCTTCAGGTGCTCCAGTGACAACGTTCAAGGTCAAATGTTTCTTCTGTTTCTTGGACGATGAATCACTTAAATTCTCAGTTACCTGCAACTGTAACTCATCTAGATCTACATCGATATACTGTACAACTTTGCGCTTTCTTGTATTCTCCGGGTTCTCAACTGTAACAGATGGACCTGAACTGAGAACTCCACATGTAGTTTCATGATCGCAGTTTGCTTCTGAAGTAACTGTAACCTTTTCATCTGAGATGCGTTTTCCCTTTTCAGAAGTGACAGCACCAACTTGTGCAGCTGGATCTTTAACCTCCAAGGTAGATATGCTTTCTTTTTCCTGTTCTGAGCTTGAAGTTCTTGTTCTAAATAAGGTATTCTTAACTGAAACATCTGGCAAATCTTTGACAATTCTTAGCTACAACGCGGTGTCATTATTATCAGCCTTTGAAAACTTATCATGCAGATCTACATGAAATGTGAATAGAGGACTTTAATAACACAAATGCTACATAGAAAACATGAGAATACCTGAAGACAACAATGATCGCTGCAAGGTTTCCGGTCATCTTCATATTCAGACCAATATGGCTGCTTTTCACTCTGTCAACCAAAGCTTAGACAAACAAAAATAAACAACACTTCAAGTTGAAGACACAAAGAACAATTCCACTCACAGGATTGATCAAAGTTTGAGAACAGCCATGCAAGCGGCAGTCAAATACCTGTTTGATCCAGAAAAGCAGATAGATATCACGATTGGAGCAATTCAAGGATTATTTCTGGCATTTTGATGACCGGGAATTCAATTAGGAGATAATAACAGCTAGAAATATTCAGAGGTCAAGTACCAAGCAACGCCGACAGAATAAGTTATCAAAAGAATCTAAAGCAGCATTAAGGCTCTTATCCAGAGATATGCCCCCATAAGATCCTGAATCTCCAGAATCATTAACATTTTGTTCCTCGTCATATTTTTCTTTGAGTATGCTACAACGTTCCTGCAAGTTCCATTCACAGTACATCAGTATGGCACATGAAAAGCTTTTTGAAAATCTTCAAGAACAAGGAATAATTCTGAGTTAAATCAAATGAGAAGAGCTGTGAGGCTTATGAAAATGACCATAAGTTCTGAAGTGCTGACTCCAATAAACTGGCTTACAACATTGAGAGCTTCTTCAGCTAAGCCATGTTCCTGAAATACCATCCTGGAAAATTCAAAAGAAATGTATTAAACACATGTCGTGTGGCGTTTAGGAGGGACAATGAACATATTTTATGGCCCACATCAGCTCCTTCTGCTAAATGCATTCCAACTTGTAATGTCACATGTTCTCAAAGCTAAAGCAAATAACACTGCCAGAAATGTTAAGAAGGTGACAACTCGTAATAAATGCAACTGTGTAGTTCAATCTCATACAGTGTATTCATGCAATCTGAAATTGTCAACTGATAGACAGAAGAAATCTAGCTTTTCCTTTGTCCACAAACAATACGACAGTGTAGATCTTAGCCTTACCATAGGATGCGATCTTCACCCTCAGAAAATTCATGTTTCTCTTCCTCTGCTTCTACAAGCTCTTCCTCACTGTCACTACAGATCAGTGCTTCACTGCCATGCTGATCATAGTATATGCGTCTCCTTCCAACAACTGACTGGTCCTCAGCCATTCTTTGATTTCTGTGCTGGGAAAGGTAAGCTTGAGATTCAACATAAAAATTGAAATCTTTACTTCAAGAAGACAAGATTACAAGAAAAAACTCGATCTTAAGTTTCAAGAAATTTACAAACCATCTTCACCAATCATGGAGCGCATGTACGACCAGTGGTTTGAGAAATATATTTGCTTGATTTGTTTTTAGATGAAATAATTGAACATGAGGTAGCAAACAGCTTCAGCAATCTGACATACCTATCCAAAAACATCCAGGTTGTATATGGGGGTATCTTCTCAATATAAGGAAGTTTGTTACTGGTTATAGGTGAAACTTCGTGACCATTAATGTAGTCTTTATCTCCTGATCCTTGAGTAAACCCTCCATACTTGCAAAGAGGAGTTCCAGTCCTTGAACAAAACACTTTAAGAACTGAATTCTGCCCCATAAGTGATGTGTTCTCACGTGATATTTCTGATAGAAGATTAGAAATTGCAATCTCTAATTTATTCCTGTTCTTCTCAAATTTCTCCTGCACAAGAATTTAAGCATGAGTTTGTTGCACATGAAACATGTGAAACAGAATATGCTGTCTGTTCTACATGCCAAAATGCATGTCAGAAAATTGACATGCGGAAATGGATATGGTCCAATGGCCTTTAAGATAGCTAATGTATTGGAAACAGATTATCTTTGGAAGACATCATAATAAGATAGTCTGTACTGTTAACTGATTCTATAAACTCCAAATACATGAGCTAGTGCTTCTACATGTAGATACAAATGAAGAATCACTCATGTAAGAAAGATGTAGATATAATCAAGCAAATAAAACAAGGCAATTTTACATGATACAATAGCTGCTTCAACCAAAAATAACATGAAAAACCATTAGACAAGTGTAGCAGGCAGTCACAAACAATTAACTTACTTTAACTGAAACAACTCTTTCTGACTGAATCTGCTTTTTAAGCTGATTCATCTTATAAGACAAATTTCCAAAAACCTCATTTGAGTGTTCCCCATGCGATTTCTGCCAATGTCATGGAATTAATGAATATTTTCAAAACCAAAAATTGGTTTAATAAAAAAATCTAACTACATAAGAACGAAGCCTACTTCTGAAATTCAATCAAAATTTTCCTGATTGTGCAGAATCCTCGTTAAGGAATAAACCCTAAACCCACAATCTATTTTCTCCCCTGACGTTAGTAAGTCTACAGTTTCCTAACAGCCATTGCATTCAACAGATTATTGATATTAAACTGACAGAAATTTATCAATTTTCAGTCCACAATTGAATAACTTTCACATATCTCCTGACATTCTACATTGGAATAATCAATACTGATAAATTTAACTAATTATCAATCATTAATCATAAAGCATCAACTAAAGATATACATATCCCGGCCAAGTCTATCTTCCTAAAAAAGAAACCAAAAAAAAAAGGTAAAAGCTCAAGAGGAATCAACAAATGAAAAAGGAAAATGGATTAAAATTAGAATTCGAATCACTGATGCAAGGGCTAAAGAAGAAACAAACTCTTAGTTTGGAGGCAGAGTCAGTGGATTTCAACACCATCGTTGCTCTGTTCTGTTTTGCTCTGCTTTGGCGACTAAAAAGGAATTAGACATCGGGATCTACACGTGTGTCACCTGCAGTGACGTGGCCTTTCAGAAGTGTATCGTCTTAACAATAGTTCGGGGACGTAATCACCTGTGACTCACATGAGACGAATTGAAATAGAATTGAACAGTCAAAAACTATAACAGGTAATTTCATTTGAATAATTCCCACTTCTTTCCAATCTACTTAAATTATAAAAAGCCATAACATAAATTATAATATTCTAATTTCTTGTCTAGCAAAGCAAGTACGTCTTATAAATTTTTGGGCAACTCGAAGATATTTTGTGTCATTGTGTATAAACTCTTTTATATTTTAAGATCAATTAGTCAATCTTTAGTTCAACTTATTAAGAATAACGTTAAGAGTTAATTATAAAAAAATCTAAAACTTTAATCAAATCTATAATATTAATCCGAAGTTTAAAAAGTATTGCTAAAATATTCTAATTTTTAATTTTTTTTAACAAAATAACTCAACGTCTAATTTTTGATAAATGTAAATGATGTGATGACATTAGATTAACATTTTTGTCATGTGATAGCTATACAATATATTCGTATTATGCATATGTTTTACTTTATATTTATTTTAATTTTTTGATATTTTTATTTATTAAATAATAAAGTTCATAGGTGACAGTCACATAGTAAAAAGGGTTAATTACAAAAAAAGATTAAACTTTACTCAATTTTGTAATTATAATCCGAACTTAAAAATATAACAATTAGATACTTGAACTCTTAATTTTTTTTAATTCTAGCCTGATGTTAGTATGTTTGTTAACATTATTGACATGACTTGCCACGTGTTCTAGAAATCCTAAATACTTATATATGTTAAACTTAATTAAACTAACTAATTAAGTTTAACTAAACTACCTCGTTTAATTAAACTAACTAATAAAGTTTGACCAAACAACATTATTTTGGGATTGAAATTTCTATATAAAACTCGTTGCTTACTCTTCATTCTCACACAACCTCTGCTGCTTCTTTTTCTGTCACATCGAACCAATTGAATAAAACTAATTAAATTTAATGAGGAGGTCTTTTTTGTCCCAATCATTGCTATAGTTGTGACACTCCCAAAATTCTTAAACCATATATCCAAACAGTTCCCAAAGCAAACCATTAACCATCAAATTCCTCATTAGTTCCAAAAGAGATGATTGTTTGTCAAACACAAAAATATTCCATATAACACAACTACTCCAATTGTCATGTACGAGAATATACATATACATTCCAACAACTATACAAAAGTAATTTGTTGTCTTTACCTAATCTCCACTTTGTCGATCACGAACAAGGGGTGAGTTGTCAACTCGATGAGGATAATCGACTTTACCCTTAAAACCAAGTAACTCAATAATTAATTATAACACTTAGTTCACCGATTAAATCATACATAATACATATAAACACAACAATCCTTAATCTAATCCAAACAATTAACAAATATCTAAAAAATTTCACCAAATGATGATTTACAAAATAAATTATAACTGTCATTTGTGCTTTATTTCAATATTTAACTAAATTGCTTGAGCTCAGCTTAACCTAGTAGACTTACATCAAATGGTTTACTGACTCATCTCATTAGTGAAAATGTAATTAAATGTATAAATATTGATACATAGTACTTTAATTTCTTAACCTCTCTTGATACCCTGATACTACTCCAATATCTAGCCATCGACATATAATATCCCTAAGACTCAAGATATCCTGGTACTACCCCAGTACCTAGTCATCAGCACAAGACATCTCCAGGACTCTAGATGCCCCGGTAGTTGCTCCAAGGATAAATACCTAGCCATTACCCACTTATCTCTATATAACCTATCAATCTAAGACCATCGAATGTAGCTCATCCTAGTCAAGCCACCGATTCTCAATTTTCACCAATTATTCTCAACTTATTATCAATCCGTCTTTACTTAAAAACACAAAATTTCCAAATTAACAATCGATACACTTCAATATACATAACAAAATATAAACATGAAACACCTTGTAATTCATGTATGAAACTATTAATAATTAATTTAATTAGTGACTAATTCAAAATATAATTTATTGATAACAAAACGGTACTTTATTTTAAGAGCAAAGTTTAAGGTTATCCGTACCTCGGAACAAATTGATACTTTAAATTACTCCTTAATTGGACCTTCGAATCTAAAATTTACAAAATTTTATTAGACTAATTTACGAAAAGTTTCTAACTCAATTACATTTAATAATCCAACATTATTCTCTTTTCTAATTTATTCTTAATTATAAAAATAATATCCTTACTAACCTAACCCCCATAATTACTAAAATACTCTTAATTAATTAAAAGTCTCATTTTACCCTCATCCATTTTAATTAATACCAAAAATGCCCTTCTTATAACTAAATTCTATATTTATCCTTCACTTTTTTGCATTCCCTATTCTGCCCCTACATGTAACTTTAAATTTTCAAAACAATGTCATTATCTTCACCGTCTCTTTTTCTCTCTTCTCTTCTTTCATCATTTTCTAGCCTCATTTTCTCCACCTTTATCCCTTCATGCAACTTCATATATTGTCTCAAACAACCACAACATGCAATCCAACTATAACCTAGTGTAGGATGATCAAAATCACACAAAAGACATAAAAATGGCTGTTAGAATTTACCAAAATATGAGGACTTTTGATGTTGTTAACCACCATAACTTCCTCTAAATTTGCTACAAAACAAACAAAATGTGGAAACCTATAAGGAGATGTTACATTTAGGAGAAAAATGGCACATTAAGACACATACCAACTGTAAAAGTTGAGAGAAAATGAAGAAGAGGAAGTTGTTTATTGTTGGTTTTTCTTTAAATTTGCAACTGATGGCTTCTTTTATGTTTTAAAGTTATGAGCTAGGTTGGGTTGTTGGGTAAGTCTATGCTAATGAATGTGCTTTACAAATCTCCCCCTCTTAAAAGAATTCCGTCGTCGAAATTAAATTATGTACTTGAGGATCCAAACAAATGAGGATACTAACGTCGAACTTCATCCTCTACCTTCCAAGTTTCCTCTCTTGGACAATGATGATGGCTCCATAAAACTCGCACCATCGAAATCTCTCATCTCCTTAATTTCTAAATTTGTCTATCTAATGTCTCTACTAGCTCCTCTTTATAAGTCATGTCATTTGTAACTTCAATCTCAGGCCTCGATATAAAATGACTAGGATCCGATTGGTACTTTCTCAATATTGGCACATGGAACATATCATGAATCTATGATAACCTTGGTGGTAATACTAATCTGTAAGCTAATGGCCCCACACGTTATATAATTTCATATGATCTGATATATCTCGAGCGTGAGCTTTCCCCTCCTACCAAACTTCAAAATTCCCTTCCAAGGTGATACCCAAAGAAATACCATATCTCCAACATTGTACTCCATCTCCCAATGATGTTGATCGACATATTTCTTTTGATGATCCTGAGCTGCCTTCAAGCATTGCCTTACCATATTTATTTTTTCTTCATCTTTTGAACTAACTCCTGTCCCTCTAATAATCTGGCTCTCTCGATATCCCAACATATCGGATATCTACACTGCATGCCGTATAATGCCTCAAATGGTGCCATACTGATGCTAGAGTGATAACTATTGTTATATGCAAACTCCATCAAAGGTAAATATCTATCCTAATCACCCTCAAAGTTCAACACATAAGCTCTCATCATATCCTCCAATGTCTGAATTGTATGCTTTGACTGTCTATCTGACTGAGGGTGAAATGCATTACTCAAATTCAATGTAGTCCCTAAAATTGTCTATAAATTTCTCTAAAATCGAGAAGTAAAGATAGATCTCAATCTGATACAATAGATACTAGAATCCTGTGTAATCTTATAATCTCATCAACATACAACTTGACAAGCTTGTCTGTTGGGACCCAATTTTGAAACCAGAACCCAACCGTAAAACGGAAACACAAATCGAATCAAAAGCTTTCGGAAACGAAAGGAAATTGAATTCTTAATGGAATCGAAAACAAAGCGGAAGCAAACGAAGGAAATCGAATCATAAAGCGAAAGAATCCGAAGTGGAAACATAAGGCGAAAGTCAAAGTGAGCGAAAGTCAAAGAAAGAAAAAACTGAAGGAACGAAACACAAACGAAAAACAAATCGGATCAAAAAGCGGATACAAAAGTCAAAAAGCGTGATCACAAAGCGTGGGCGGAAATTTTCTAACTTCGAACCAAAGGAAGCGAAAGCTTAAGAAATCAAATCGGTTCAATCAACTGAAAATCAAATTCCGACATCCGGTAACGCATACCTTAGAAAAACTAGCGTTGGAAAACTATAAGACAATCGGTCTAAACCAATCCAATTCGGTATAATTTTTTTTTCATTCTTTATTCAATCTCATACAAAGCAATTCAATTTCCCATTCGGAATTCATTAATTCCATAACCTCAATTCATTTTATCCCTCATATGTGAATCATAACCATCAATCTTATTTTTCTTTTGCCATAAAAACTCACACACATGATTTATACACAATATACCATCACGTCATAAACAAAGAACACTTCAATATTTCAGATCCATCAACACAATCAT
>JAOSBK010000009.1:21067088-21077690 GCA_027568895.1 Erythroxylum shatona | reverse complement strand
CTTCTTTTTTTACTCAAGAATTAATATAGTAAATACTAGTGAATTTATTATTATTATTATTATCCTCTTAAATTATAACTAAATATATGATAAATTTTTTGGGTATTTCAGGTTCAAGTTTAAACCTAGAACTGCAAGTTAGAAACCTGAATCTGAACCATGAACCTAATTTTTTAGGTTCGGTTCGAACCAAACCTGAACTCAGGTTCGATTAACCTTATTTACAGGTTTGGTTCATGCGGTTCAGGTCCGGTTCATAGGTTCGCAGGTTTTTTTGAACACCCCTACCCATTTCACTTATAGATTTGAGTACAATGAAAAGAGCCTAATATGACAGTCTTTAAAGGTTCAAGAGAGAGATATATGTGACAGATGCGAGAGTTAGACTAGCAGAGAGTCCATAACTTCTTAGATTGCTGGTGGTTTTACTCCCCTCTTAATCCATGGCTACGTCTTCTTCTTCCCCTTCCCTATCTCGTGTCCCCCTAGCCCAAATCACTCTACCATCACCTAGAGCTTCCTCTTCGACTCCTCCTCTAAACCCTAATCTCATCCAAAATGTAGATTCGAACCATTATCCTGTTAAGAATCAGACAACCATAGGAGGGCAAAATAAGTCAGCAAAGTCATTTGAGCTAACTAAACCAGAGACTTCCTTAAACAATCAAGATCTTAGAGCTTCGGTGAAATTACTACCAAAAACCCGGAAGTATGTAGTTTCTAAATTGGTGGAGGAATGCTCGAATGTCAAGGCATTGGCCTATTACCCCTCGGAGATTAAGGATGAACAAATTTTTGTCATTCCTCCACCAGAGTTGGCACAGAAAGGTGTAACAAAATTTCGACATGCTCTGATAGGCTTCTTCATTGGTAAGCATCTTGCCTACCCAGTGGTTCAGAGAGCCCTTTATAAGGCATGGTTAGTGTTTGGTTTTGCTGAAACTCTGATTACTAGTTTGAGTAAGTTTCTGTTCAAGTTTGATTCGGAGGTTGGTATGAATGAGGTTCTGGAGAAGGGCCCATCGCATATCCAAGGGAAGCCCTTATTCTTACGGAAATGGAGCTTGAATGCTGATGAGCAGGAGGATAATAGGTATGCTCTAGTGTGTACTAGATTCCATAATATTCCATAGAAATATTGGAACAATGAAGGGTTAGGGAGGATAGCTAGTGCAGTGGGGCAACCTTTGCTTATGGATACCCAAACAACTAGGATGTCTAGAATTCTATATGCCAGAAAGTGTGTGAAATTAGATTTGGAGAGAAGTTAGCCTTCCTCTTTTCAGTTGGCCATTGATAATGAAGAAGGAAAAGTATCTTTTAAGGAAATTAAATAAAATATGAATGGAAGCCTAAGAATTATACACAAAAGAAGGAATGGAAACCTACAGGCTGCATGTTTGATACTGGGACAAAACAAGAGTTAGAAAAGGAGAATGTTGCACTACCTATATGTGTAAACCAACTACAGGGGTGTAGTCAGGAGCAAGGCCCTAAAAAGGATCAAGTAAGTCCTAAGGAGAGCATATTTTTTGAAATCCTCAAGGAGCAAAGTAAGGGCATAGAAGTTCAGCAAAAGCAGGATGATTATAAAGGATGCTGACTACCCTGTTGTGAGTCCAGCAGGTAATCCTATTTCCTCTCCTAAATCTGATTTGGTTCCAAATAACTCTATTGAACCTTAGAGGCTGAGTATGTTGGAAGGGTAGAGCGGGATTTTACTATTAGGAAGAACAGGAAATCTAAGAGGAAAAAGTAGTTAGGTTTAGTTCTGTATAGTGTGATGGATTTAGGTTTTTGGAATATTGGTGGTCTTAACAACTAAAAAAAATAGCTAGCCGTGAAATCTTTTCTTAAGATGTTGTCGATTTCTTTCGTATATTTGATAGAATCTACGATTAAGTCTTGTTCCCTTTTGAATAATATATGCTCTTCTATGTTTCCTAAATGGCATTACTACAGTAGTTTAGATCAAGCTTCATATGCTAGGTTAGTGATAACTTGGAATCTAGATCGTTTCTTGTGTTCTCCTATATTTACTAATGATCAAATGATTCATTTGGAGGTGACCCTTATAAACTGCACTTCAGCTTTTCTTGTCATTTGTGTCTGTAGGTCGAATAATTTTAATTATAGGAAAATCTTTGCTGATATGCTCTTTCTAATATCAAACTTAATTTCAGGAGTCATCCGTGGATTATAGTTAGGGACTTTAATGCTATTCTATTTTCTTATGAGGTTGAAACTCTTAGTTCCTCAGCTATGAATGGTATGAGTGACTTTAGGAAGTGTGGAGGATTATGGATTATATGATTTAAATTCTAGCAGTACTAGTTTTACTTGGACTAATAAGCAATCTAGTGATTTCCTTATAGCAAGAAAATTAGATAGAGTTCTTATCAACTCATGTTGGAGTACTCGGTTTCCTAGAGCCTATGGAGAGATTCATAATCCTAACATTTTAGACCACTCTCCCGTAGTGATTAGGTCTTTAACTATCCTAAAGAAGAGATCCTCTCCTTTCAGGTTTTCAAATTTCCTAGTATCCCAGGCAAATTTCCTTCAAATGGTAGAAGATTCTTGGAATTCTCATGTCTGGGGAACTCCTATATTCTGTGTGGTGTCTAAGCATAAAATAGTAAAAAAAGCACTCAAATCCCTAAACTTAGAACATGTAGGTGATGTTAATGTTAGGATTGAGACTTGTCAAGTTGCCGTTAAAAATATCCAAGACCAAATGAGACTTCTGCCTAATAGGACTCGACTAGTAACCAAGGAAATTGAGGCCATTACCAACTTGACTAAAGCCTTAAGTGATCAAAAGTCTTTCTATAAACAATCATCTTATATTAAGTGGCTTAGGGAGGGGGATAGAAACACCAAGTTCTTCCACAATTCACTCTTGTCAAATAAAAATAGGAACAACATTTATGGTGGGAAATGATCATAGGATTACTGATTTAGAAGAAATCCAAAAACATTTCCTTTTTTTTTTCAAAACTCTCTTGAGAATAAGAAAGACCTAATCTCTTCTAGGGAGTACATGGTAGCTCTTTTTCCTCATCCGATTCTTGAAAACCTTAGAAACATTCTCATAGCTGAAGTCTCTGTGTATGAGATTAGGGATGTATTCTCCTCTTTCAACCCAGATAAGGCCCCTGGTCCGAATGGGTTTAATAGTTTCTTCTTTAAATAAACATGGTACATCATTAGGGATGAAGTCACTAGGGCTATAGAAGATTTTTTTCAATATAAGAGGCTTCTCAAAAAAATTAACTCAACTTTTATTTCTTTTGTTCCTAAGAAGAATCATCCATCCACTGTTTTTGATTATAGACCTATCTCTTGCTATAACATGATCTATAAGGTGATCACTAAAATCATGGCCAATAGACTCAAAGAGATATTGCCCTATATTATTAGCCCAAACCAAAATTCTTTCATAAAGAACCGCTATAAAGAGGACAACATCTTTCTGGCTCAAGAAATTTTTAAGAACTATAACCTTGCTAATAATCATAAGAGATGTGTTTTTAAAGTGGATTTGGAAAAAGTCTATGATTCAATTTAATGGGATTTCCTCCTAAATCTGCTCTTAACTGTAATACTCCCTCCTAAGATTATCAAGTGGATTGAAGAGTGTGTAACCTTTCCTTCATACTCTATCCGAATCAATGGATCTCCTACTAAATTTTTTCGTGGTAAGTTAGGTTTAAGACAAGGAGATCCTTTATCACCATATCTCTTTGTTATCTGTACGGCTAGGAGTCTGAATGCTTTAGTAACAGATAGTGCTTCTTTTAAATACCATTAGAGGTGTAAAGCTTGTAAACTTTCCCATCTTTTGTTTGTTGATGATCTTTTATTGTTTTGTCATGTTGATTTGACTTCGGTGCATACTTTGCTTAATTGCATATGCACTTTCTCAAATTTTTCTAGCATGGACATGATCCTTAATAAGAGTCAATTCTTTTTATCTCTTGACGTGGCCTATTAGATGGAAACAATTTCAGATCTCAAAAGAGTTTATCTCCTTATGAGGTATTTGGGAGTTCCTTTATTAACAGGTATGTTTTCTAGGAGAGATTGCTTGCCACTGTTGGATAAATTGATTCTAGGGTAAATAAATGGACCCACAAAACTCTGTCCTATGCTGGAAGACTTTAGTTGGTGATCTTAGTCCTCTCTACTTTTCAGGTATATTGGTTTAGTCATTTCATACTTCCCTCCTCCATTGTTAAAGAATAGAGTTTAAACTTAGGAATTTTTTATGGTCTGGAAAGGTTGTGTCTAATGCTCATGCAAAGGTTAAATGGAATGACCTTTGCAAAACTAAAAAGGAGGTGGACTAGGGATTAAACACTTGTCTACCTGGAATAATGTCTTATTAGGAAAAAGAATCTGGGTTCCTTTTAATGATAGTGAAGCCTTATGGGTTAAGTGGGAACATACCATTATTCTTAGAAGGAAAAATTTTTGGAGTGCTCTGCCAACCAATAATAATTTTTGCAGTTGTAGAAAGCTTAAATGTTAGAGATCTCATTGGAAACCAATTTAGATTTAGGATAGAAAGGGGAATTCTACTTTCTAATGGCAAGACCCTTAGCATCCTAGAGGTATTCTAAAGGATCTCTCAACTCCTAGAGTGATCAATGGATCATAACTCCCGATGAATGCAAAAGTAGTTGATGTTATCATAGACAATGGATGGTGCTGGCAAGATGCCATAAATGAGATCATTTGTATGCGAGAGCCACTAATGCATCAACTAGATTGTTCCCAACTTGATAGATTGTAATGGATTGTTAGCCCTTCAAAAGTATACACAAATGCTTAAGCTTACAATTTTATGAGACCTTCTAATCCGAGCGTGCCTTGGCATAAATTAGTGTGGTATAATGGTACACACCCAAGGTATTCTTTCATCCTATAGTTGGTTTTTCTAGATAAACTACAAACAAGGGATAAGCTCCTTTATTCTTATGTTCCAAATGACTGCTCCCTATGTTCCTTGGATAAAGAGTATTAACCATCTCTTCTTTGAATGCTCATTCTCAAAATCAGTGTGGTTACACTGTCTCAACCACTTTTAGTTATACATTCCAAACCTGTTAAACCTTCAATTCATTCTAAATTGGTTCAATCAGCTTCAAAACTTTAGAAAATTTGATCTTAACATTTTATCATCCTACTATATTTTATTGCGTATAACTTATAGTCCGAAAGAAACCTCAGAATCTTCAAAGACACAGTAATTGAATTGGGGAGCATTATCAGTAGAGTGATCTTCCAAGTTATGGAACAACTTTGAGTAAACACTGAGAGAAGGTAATTGTTGAGTTTTGTTTTATTTTTTCTAACGTAATGTTTTACGGGTTGGTTTCAGGTTATGAAAATTTGAGGTAAAGAGGAGTTCACAATATCATCTCCCTCTTTGCAAATTTATAATAATGGTGAACCTAGTCATCAAGACAGTGTTCATAAAAGTCAGGCTTTACTTGAATCTTTTGGATGAGTGGGTGTGTGAGTATTATCGATGGTTTTGGGAAGGTTTTTCAAAAGCCTTAAAATAACGTCTAGGAAGCTTAGTGCAGGGGATAGATTGGATGCAAGCTTAAGGGGGATAGGTCTGTGCATTCTACAAAGGCTCTTTACTTTTTAGGAAAAAAAAGCTAACTTCAGTGAAGGAGATTAATTTAATGGATTCCATCAAGCTATATCGGTATCCTTAATGTTGAGATGCTATAAAAATGCAGTGAGTACATATGATAGGAATGGGTAAGGTTGTCTCTCAAAACCTTATTGGAGGGATGGCAGAACTAGGAAATATTTTTTATTTGGTCTTATATAGTTTTAGTTCTTGTGTCATACATTGATTTGCTTGTATTCAGTTTAGATTTGCATCAAGACTATTCGGGTGGGGTTGGTTATGTTTTGGTCTCTGTATGAGTTTAGTTATGGGCAATCTCTAGCTATTTATATAAACCCTTATTTTCTTGATTTATAATATTATTGATTTATCAAAAAAAAGAGCCTAAAATAATGATTATTGGGTATTAAAGAGTTGGCCTCAAATGAGTCCAAGAACTTTTCCCTCTCTTCTTTAAAATAAAATGCAACAACAGACATGTTGGTTGGTTGTTCGTATGTTTTAGGAAACTATCAATAGAGGTTTCTGAACCATTGTGGAAACTAATTAAAGAAGATAAGGTAGAGAGGGAATCAATCTTTATAAAGACTATAATGGATTCAAGTATGTCAAGTGTTAATCGATCTTGTAATATTTGTTTACAATTAGTATCAGAGAATAGTTATCCTAAAGGTTTTTGACTTTTTGAATTTATGTTGAACACTAATTGTTTCTGCGATGTTGTCTTTCTCTTTCATTTTCAAGAGGGGGTATGGGCTCTGAGGTTGTTTATGGATAAATACGGATTGTTTAAAAGTTAAAGAAATGAAAATGAAAGTTTCAATTGGTAAAACATTTTGAGATTTATGTGGAAATCAAGTTAGAAAGGGCTGAGAAAGACATATTCTAGATGGTCTTTATAGTTGTTGAACTGAACTACCTCCTGAAAGGAAACCATGAAAGAAACGGGCATGACAGATTATTTAAAAAAATATGAGCAACATTGATGGATAAAAAACTGAAAAAAAATTAAATCAACCAAAAGTAATCAATTAATTATATCATTAATTGTGAAAAGAGTTTAAGATAATGATTATTGGGTATTAAGGAGTTGGCATCAAATGGGTCTAAGACTCTTTCCCTCTCTCCTTTAAAGTAAAATGCAACAATAGACATATTGGTTGGTTGTTTGTATGTTTTAGAAGACTATCAAGAAAGGTTTCTGAACCATTATGGAAACTAATTAAAGAAGATAAGGTAGAGAGGGAATCAATCTTTATAAACACTATAATGGATTCAGGTATATCAAGTGTTAATCGATCCTGCATTATTTGTTTACAATTGGTATTAGAGCGTGGTTATCCTAAAGGTTTTTGACTTCTTGAATTTATGTTGAACACTGATTGTTCTGCGATGCTATCTTTCTCTTTCATTTTCTAGAATGGGTATGGTTTCTGAGTTTGTTCATGGATAAATACAGATTGTTTAAAAGTTAAAGAAACAAAAGCGAAAGTTTCGATTGGCAAAATGTTTTGGGATTTCTATGGAAAGCAAGTTAAAAAGGGTTGAGAAAGACAGATTCTGGATGGTCTTTAGAGTAAGAGATGGATTTTTTGTTTTGTTTTCCGATGGTGATTGTAATTGGAGGCGAGATGGAAGGCTTTCGTTGTTGGACTGAACTGCCTCCTGAAAGGAACGGGCATGATAGATTATTAAGAGAAAAAACAACTAAATTGTCACAGCACCCAAGTAAGAAGACGAGAGGCGGTTTATGCAACTTCCAGATTCCCATCATTTTAAGTTGTTTTGAACAAGATGATTTTGTCTATTGTGGAACCTTCGTACGACTTTTTTTTATTTTGGGTCATCAATGATCAAAAGCTTAATACATTTTTAGTTTTGGACCAAAGCAGTTTTAGGCTTTATGGAATTTAAGTTTGAGTCATTAAATGATAATTGCTTTACGAATCTTAATACCTTGGACTTATTGGTTAATTAATTATGTAACTTATGGATAATATTTTAAACCCTAAGTGATTTTTTTTATTTTGAATCATAATTGGTTAATCAATTAATGACATAATTAATTGATTACTTTTGGTTGATTTATTTTTTTAGTTTTTTATGCATCAATGTTGCGTATATTTTTTATGCATAATATAATTTTAGAAATTATTGTCGTATTATTTGTTTTAATTCGTACTTTGAATATTTATATTATGTCATGCTTGGAATTAAAATTTTCCTATTATATGTTGAATATGATGCATTACATTATGGTAATTTAGAATAATTTGTTAGTCACCAAAGTGACTAAACTAATTAAATTAAATTTTGTTATGTATAATAATTGTCTAATTAAATGTTTATTGTTTGGAAAGCTTGTTAGTCACTAAAGTAGCCTAGTTTGAAAATATTAGACATTTAATTGTGAAATTTTCAATTGCTAATGTTGATATGATGCTATTAAAATGATATAAAGGTTGAACTGAACAATTGAGATCATTAATTTTAACTTTAGGAGATCACCCAAAGGTGGACCATTGCTTATAATTAATGACATTAAAGAGACTTTATCAATATATTTGGGTAATATGATTGTATATCCAAATATAACATGAATGTTGACTAGAATAAGATTGATTGTCCATTATAGTGAACTCTATTTGCATCATGATAGGTTACAACTATGTATTTAATTTTCACCCAATGGAGAATTTAAATGCATAATCAAAGTTTATTATTAGTTTGAATCCATTTAGGTCAACTCAAAGCATTAATGTGTGGGCCATATATTGTATTTGCAACATCTACTAATTTGTTCACTTTAGGAAATGACTTGATCAAGTTCAATGGTTTGAACTATGCAGATTGGTCTGAACAAATCTAGTTCCAACTGGGTGTAATGGATTTGGACTTGGCCATAGTTTAAGATGCAAGGCCCGCAGCTATAACTGAGACTAGTTCTGAAGTTGACAAGTCTTATTATGAGGCTTGGGAACGGTTTAACAGGATGAGCTTGAATTTGATGTGAATGATGATTGCCAAAAAATGTAAAGCCGCCAATGCCTAAAACAGACAATTCAAAAGAGTTCATGTTGAAACTTAAGGAATACTCCCAATATGATATAGCTGACAAGTCCATAGAGGGACTTTAATAAGTGAGTTGATGACCAAAAAGTTTAACTAGTCACAGCCTATTCGTGATCATAGAGGGACTTTAATAACAATTCTAGGTGAATTATAACACCATTAAGGAAAAATGGGACCTGAAAGAGATTAAGGCTATGTTGGTTCAGGAGGAAGGGAGATTGAAGAAAATGAAGGAACACTCAATTCATCTCATGTAGCAAGAACAAACTAGTATGTCTCAGTATGTCAAGTGTTAATCTATCTTGCATTATTTGTTTACACTCAATACTCTAATAAATTATGTTCACAAATAGTAAATAAAAAATGAGTCTATACAGATGACTTCAAAAAATAAAAGGAACAAGAATATTTGAAAAAAATTAAGTATTAAAAAGTTGGCAAGCATTTCAAAAATAAACGAAAGATTGAAATAATATACATAATGATTTAAAAACTCAAATTTTAAAAGTTTTAAATTAAGGCTTGAATTTCTTTACATGTAAACTACTTTTTCTTCAAAATAAGATAATTGCAAAATTTAATATAATCGATTTGTCTCATATGCACCCTACCACGGATTGATTATCTTTGTTTGTTAAATTAACTAACCCTCTAATGGTTCTTCATATAACTTGCTTGTCATCAAGTCTTTTCAATGGCAGACATGACACATGTCGAAGTCCATTCTCAGGTTTATTTTTTTACCCCTTATAAAAAACAAAATAAAGTAAAATAAAACCTACTTTTAACCTTTATGAAAACTTCTATTTTTAGACCTATAAAATCTTAGGAATGGCCTGCACATTAGATACAAAATTTTTTAAAAACTATAGCTTGAATTCATGAGATTAAGAGGTTAACTAAACCTTCAAACCTTGTTCTAGAATTCAAAGAAGAATATCATCGCATCATAACAGACAAATAAAAGGTATAATTTCGAAAGATACAAAAAAAAGTGATAAGAGTTCTGCCCGGTTAATGAACCTTACGATGCGTCCTAATCTATAATACATACATTTGCCCTTGTAATTGATGTACAGTTCACGATCTTTCGTTAAAAATGTTCTGGAAAACAACTTCGATTGGTTACCAGATCTTTACCACATTAGGCATGAGAATCGAAACGTCATTATAGAGATGATAATAATGGCATCTACTATGTGCCGTCTAGTTCTTAGTTACATTTATTGTTTTGAGCAATACACATTACAATAAAACCACACTTTTAGCATCATTTTTAAAGTGGACGTTGCGAATGGTCTGAGGCTTTCACGACGTCTGGAAAAATGTCAAGAAAATATCCCAGATTCTACAACGTTGTATTCAGACGTAGGGGATAAACGGAGTGTTTGACGTCGTTTTGATAGAAAGACATCCCAAAATAGAAAAGATGTCGTTTTTAAGAAATAAAGGTCAGGAAAGGCCAGCCCACGTATTTAATTTCCCCTCCCCACCAGATGAGACGACGTCGTCTCATGTCGTTTGTAAATGAAAATCGGAGCCACCTTCCCTCTCTCATCTTCGTTAGTCTCCTACCCGCATTTCTCCCCTTCCCTCTTCCTCATTTTAACCTTCCCTCTCTCATCTTCTGTCGCGCTTGGAATCTGTGGAAATTGCTTCACCAGTTGACGACCCTCTATCATCTATAGGCAGAGTGCATGTGCATGTTGTTTGAGGTAAGTTATTGAACTACTTTTGCGATTAATGTCGGGTAATGTAAGTTTTTGAGTCGATTGAAGTGGACGATTTAATCTAGGTTTAAGATTGCTTAATCGTTTGTTTTGATTATCTGTAACACAATGCATTTGGGTTTGCATTGTGTGACAGTATCTTCTTCCCAG
>JAOSBK010000009.1:21011650-21023078 GCA_027568895.1 Erythroxylum shatona | reverse complement strand
GGCATATGGCAAAGGGAGTCAAAGGGAGGTTTTAGCCTCCCTTTTCCAACAAGGTCTTGACATTGCCATTGACGAAAAGAAACCAGAAGATGTTGAGTAAGGATTGGAATAACATAAATTGGTTGGCATGCGAAACAATTCGATTGTGCTTGTCCAAAGAGCAAAAGTATGCTTTCAAGAATGAGACTTCTACATAGAAATTATGGAAGGCATTGGAGGATAAATTTCTAAAAATGAGTGGTTAGAATAAGCTCCTCATAAAGAAAAGACTGCTCCAATTTGATTATCAACTAGGTACTACTATAAATGAACACATCACTATGTTTAATCAGTTAGTAGCAGATCTATTGAATTTGGATGTGAAATTTGAGTATGAAGATTTGGATTTGATGTTGTTATCATCTCTTCCCAATGAATTTGAACACTTGGAGACTACGTTACTTCATGGAAAGGAAAATTTATCTTTAGATGCTGCATGTTCTGCTTTGTATAGTCATGAATTGAGAAAGAAGGATAAAATGAAAAACAAAACAACTACAGCCGATGAAGCATTGGTAGCAAGAGGTCATCAGCAAAGCCAGCCAAAGGGAAGAAGAGGAAGATCCAAATCAAAAAGCCGAGTTGCCAAATATGAGTGTGCTTTCTATCATGAGAAAGGCCACTGGAAGAAAGACTGTCCAAAATTGAAGAAGAAAGGGATGGCTTTGTAAGATGCAAATGTTGTAGAGTGTAAAAGTAGCGCAGAATCAGATATCTCTTTGGTAGTTTCACCTTCAACATCGCATCCAGATGAGTGGATGTTAGATTCAAGTTGTTCCTACCATATGTGTCCCATCAGGGAGTGGTTCTTTGATTTGAAGAACTTGATGACAGGGTTTTTTACATGGGTAACGATAATCCATGTAAAATAACTAGGATAGGTTCAATCAAGCTGCGGAATCATGATAGATCCATCAAAATTTGGAGGGATGTGCGGTACGTGCCAAAGTTGAAGAAGAATCTCATCTCTTTAGGGAGTTTAGTATCAAAAGGCCTGGTAGTAATGATACGAGATGGAACTCTTAAAGCAACTTCAGCAGCACTGGTAATGTTGAAAGGTGTGAGGAAGGACAATCTGTATTATTACCAAGGTAGTATAGTGGATAGGATGGTAGCAGCAACAACTTTAAGTAGTAAGAAGGATGTAGAGGAAACGAAGCTGTGGCATATGTGATTGGGACATACTGGTGAAAAATCCTTGCAAACTCTTGCTAAGCAAGGATTGTTAGAAGGTATGAAGACTTGAAAATTAGAATTTTATGAGCATTGTATTCTGGGAAAGCAAAAAAGAGTGAAATTTGGCACTACTATCCATAATACCAAGGGAATTCTGGATTATGTGCACTCAGATGTGTGAGGACTTTCCAAGACCCCGTTACTTGGATGTAGGCATTATTTGATCACTTTTGTTGATGATTTTTCTAAAAGAGTGTAGGTGTTTACTATAAAAAACAAAGATGATATGCTTGGGGTTTTCCTTAAGTGGAAAGCTCAGGTTGAAAACCAAACAGGAAGGAAGAACAAAGTTCTCCGAACAGACAACAGTGGAGAATACAAGAGTGATGCCTTTCTAGAAGTATGTCAATAGTGTGGCATAGTTCGACATTTCATAGTTAGAAAAACACCACAACAAAATGGAGTGTCAGAGCATAAGAACAAGACACTAATGGAGAAAGTTCATTGCATGTTGTCTAATGCTGGGTTAGGTAGAAAATGTTGGGTTGAGGCTGTGTCATGTGCTCAATATCTTGTCAATTGCTTGCCTTCGTCTGCTATAGGTGGCAAGACTCCTTTAGAGGCATGGTATGGGAAACCTACAATAGATTATGATTCTTTGAGTATTTTTGGTTCTATTGCATATTATCATGTGAATGAATCAAAGTTGGACCCATGAGTAAAGAAGGCTTTATTATGGACTTCAATGTTGGAGTTAAGGGATACCGTTTGTAGTGTCTAGAGTCAAAAAAGAGAATTGTCAGTAAGATGATACCTTTGATGAATCTGTCATATTAAATAAGGTAACTCTAGAAGGGGCTGATGGTACTTCGCAGCAAGTAGAGTTTGAACAGACAGTGCTGATCCCAGCTAAAAGCACTACTAAAAACTCTCTTATGGTAGAAGAAGAGTCAGATGAGGAAGAGGTTCCGACCTAAGAACCTCCACAACAATCAGAGTCAATTGCCTCTAGAAGGACAAGACAAGAAATTCAAAAACTTGTTTATGTTACTGACATGGTAGCTTATGCACTTCCAGTTGTTGATGATGTTCCATCTACCTTCCTAGAAGCAATCCGAAGTTTAAAAAGTGGCAAATAGGTAGGTGCAATGGAAGAGGAAATGCAATCTCTTGAGAACAACAAGACATGGAAGGTGAAACAACTATCGAAGGGAATTGAATGCAAATGGGTATTTGCAAAGAAAGAAGGATTTCCTGACAAAGATGATATTCACTACAAGGCAAGGTTAGTAGCTAAAGGCTACGCTTAGAAGGAAGGAATTGATTATAATAAGGTATTTTCTCCAGTTGTTAAACATTATTCCATTAAAATTTTGTTGGCCTTAGTAGCGTAGTTGAATTTGGAGCCAGCTTAACTTGATGTGAAGACCGCATTCTTACATAGTGACCTGAAGGACGAAATCTATATGTCTCAGCCAGATGGATACAAGGTTGCTAGTAAAAAAAACTGGGTCTGCAAACTGAACAAATCATTGTATGGATTGAAGCAATCTCCAAGGTGGTGGTACAAATGATTTGACAAGCTTATGAAGGGTCAGAAATACACAAAAAGCAAATACGATCATTGTGTGTATTTGCGCAGACTTTAAGATGGGTCCTACATCTACCTACTCTTATATGTTGATGATATGTTGATTGCGGCAAAGAGCCAAAATGAAATTTACATATTGAAGGCTCGGTTGAATAAAGAGTTCGAGATGAAGGATTTGGGGGAAGCCAAGAATATTCTCAGCATGGAGATAAGTAGGTACAGAAAGAGAGGCTAGCTTTGGTTATCACAGAAGTAATATTTAAAAAAGATATTATGACGTTTTAGCATATATGAAGATTCAAAACCTGTTAGTACCCCACTTGCTCCTCATTTGAAACTAAATAGCCAGTTATCTCCAAAGTCATATGAAGAGCGAGAATACATGGCAAAAGTCTCATATTCTAATGCAGTTGGAAGTTTGATCTATGCAATGGTGTGTATAAGACTAGATATTTCACAGGTTGTTAGTGTTGTAAGCAGGTACATGCATGATCAAGGTAATATTCATTAGTAAGCTGTGAAATGGATTCTACGGTATATCCAAGATATCGTAGATGTTGGTTTAGCATTTGAGCGAGATGAATTACTTGGTCAACGCGTAGTTGGATATTGTGATTCTAACTATGCAGGTGACTTAGATAAGCGACGGTCTACAACTGGTTATTTGTTCACTTTAGGGAAGGCGCCAGTTAGTTGGAAGTCTACTTTGTAGTCAACGGTGGCTTTGTCTACAATAGAGGCAGAGTATATAGCTATTACAAAAGCTATGAAAGAGGCAATTTGGCTTCATGGGTTGCTTAAAGACTTGGGAGTTGGTTAGAAACAACTTGAGGTATATTCTGACAATCAGAGTGCTATTCATTTAGCAAAGAATCAAGTCTTTCATGCAAGGATGAAACACATTGATGCTCACTATCACTTTGTGTGGGAAATTTTGGAAGAAGAGGAGATACTTATTTAGAAGATTCAGACTATAGAGAATCCTGCGGATATGCTGACCAAGGTGGTTACAAGAGCCAAGTTTGAACATTGTTTAGACTTGGTAAATATCCTGCACATTTGATTCAACGTATGACGCTGCAAATTTGGAAGCACTACAAGGACCGTTTTATTTTTGTTTGATTGAGAAGATTTGTATTTGTTGGGACCAAAAATTATGCCAAGGTGGAGATTTGTTATCTTTTGGCATTAATGTTTTGATCCCACATTAGTGGGTTGCTAGTACCAATTTTTATCCCATATTGATAGATTATCAAATGGTGAGTAGTTTGAGAGCTATAAAAGAAGGGCTCCCCCTCCCATTGATATCTATCCCAAATTTGTATCTCTTCTCCCATATTTAAATAAAAGTCGGCCATTTGAGAGGTGCTCAGAGACTAGGCGCATTTGGCCGAACTCTGTTATCAAATTTCTAGGTTTATTCCTTCTTATCGCTTTTATTATTCTGCATTTATTGTTTTGTTTCTTTTCAAGTTGTAATATAGTATTCAATATTATTTGTCAGGTATATTTGTAGTGTTGTGTTCAATTTACTTGGGTGTATTTACTATTCGTGTGTATACACGAGTTAGGTTGCGATAAATACACCGTGCACATAATTTCTGTCTAGGAGACTAGATTTTAAGTGGGACCCTTTATGACCCCTCCGCCCTTTCCTGGAACTTTAAGTGGAATGGTAGTACTGCCTAAGAGATCATTGTGATCTTTCCTAGGTATTACCGAACCAACATTGTTATAAACATCTAAACCAACAATTTTGATTATTTTTTTATTTGTTGCTTCTAATTTTAGCAAATCCAAGAATAATTGTCTAAGAAAAGTCTCAATTATTTAGGTCTTATATCTTACTATTTCATCTCTTAATTATTAGGTTTAAATTGTAATTCAATTATATTTAAATTATAAAATTTAATTGAAATAATTTCAAATTAAATTCAAGTTTAAAAAAGTAATTAATTTGGATCATTTAGACTAATATAAGGTCATTTTATTTAATAAGAACAATCAATAAAGGACTCTTTTCTTATTCGTTTAGCATACAAGACACTGGGTACCACACATTGGTTAGATTTTAGCAAAAAGAAAAAGCTAAGAAACAATAAATCAGTCATCACCAGCATGTGAGACTGTATCTATAAACTAAGGAAACGAATGAGGATAAAACTCTTGCTTAAAAGTGAACATCGCACCAGGAGTGAAGTGATTGTATATCATGCCTACCAAACTCCTATTCTTCTTGGGTCATCTTAATGACTTCCCTTCTTTCATAGCAAGTACATCAATAATGATCCTTTCTTCCGAGAGCTCAAGTGATACCATTATCCTTCGCTTCTTTGACTTTGATTTCTTAGCCTCTAGCAACATGTTCCAGCTCTTCCTTTCAACTTGAGATTTAGAGTTCTAATTATAAAGCAAACATATACAAGATGGGGGTGAATTATATGTAAAACTTTTGCAAGTTAATTCAATTCGTATAAATAAATAGATCCTAGTTAATGAATATGATAAAGCCCTTTAAACAATAGGAGCTTATTAGGCAAGCCTAGGAAAGGACCCTGCTTAAACGAAAGGAACCTGCTGAATGATAACTCTCGTTAAAACAATTTAAAATAAAAGACGCCTATTAAAATTAAAAGGAAACTCTTACAAGTTAAAAACAGAATGAGCCTCTTATAAAAGTGAAGGATTCTCTTGCTAAAAAGAACATACACATAATATAATGCGAAAATTTAAAAGTTAAGAGTAGAGAGAGAAGTGTAGTCAATTTATACTGGTTCAGCTTACAATCCAAACCTACGTCTAGTCCCTAAGTATCCAAATTGAGTGTTTTACTATAAAAACTAAGTAGTAATTTGACAAACCTCTTCAAGCTCATGAATACATATTTTTCAAGGTTTTCCAACCTTCCACACATGAAGTGTATAACAAGCTTCTAAAAGCTCACAGAAGAAAAAATTGTAAAATCGAAAGTAAGTTCTCAAGTAATAATTTCTCTATTGATAGAGTGATTTCACTTTCTAAAGCACAATAAGAATGATATGATTCTAAAAAAGATAGATGCTACTCAAATGTTTCAAAAGTCTATGTATGCTCATTACTTCACAAGTGTTGTTACTCTTCTTTAAATAGTCAATTTCTTCAACTTGCTGTTGTTTCATCTTAATTCTAAGTTAACTTTGGATTTCAATATCATCTCTGATGGAACAAAAATTTATAGAGCTAATTTTTCGAAAAGGTAAGATCCTCCTAGATTTTAATAAGGAAAGTTTACTAAGAAGGTTTTTGCAAGAAAGGAAGTAATTTTTCTATTATTTTATTTCCTTTTAAAAAGAAATTTCGTTACCTATATAAGGAAATAAATCCAATTTAAATTTTAAAATATTATATAGTTATCATAAAAAAAAGTTAAATATAAGCCTTGAGCTAACAATATCCCCTTTTTGATGATGACAAGCAATAACATATATATTTTTCAACATTCAAAGAGATGATAGGTGATTTTGAAAGATAAGTGTGACTTTTATATGTTCAGACATAATTAGAAGGAACATATCATTGATTTTCACAAGTTTAACAACATAATTGATTGAACCCAAGTTTTCTATATTATTTGGTGATAATTTCATAGTTTTTGTTATACTTTTTGGCTCTTTTTATTGAATATTATGCTTAATTTAGCTTATGAGTGCTTCTTTTGAATTACTGTAGTTTGAGGGTAAATTTTTCATAAATAGTTAGTAATTGCATTCAATCAATTTTTTTAGGACAATTGATGCTGCAGACTATTAATTTTCATTGTAGGACACTCAAGAAGTAGAGCCAAGAGGGAAGACCAAGAAATTTCACCACACCAATTAACAACACCAACAAGCAAAGTTTGTCGAAGTGAAACCAGAGAATTCGATCAGTAAACCTTTTGGGAAATGTTCACCGAGGCAAACTCATCTTTTCACCACGACGAAACTTTCAAATCAGTGGTGCAGACCCGAACCATTTTTAGAAAACCCCGAATACCATCTTAAAAACCCTATTTTGAGATAAGTGGAGGGGAAACGAGAGACAATAGGACCACAACCTCCAAAAACACTCTCCATCATCTTTCTCTCATCTAACTCTATTTTCTTCTATTTTTCATTGTCAATCTTCCACCATGGGTGCCTCTGGTTCCTTCTCAGTTGTGAAGTTTCCAAGAGCTATACGTGGCTAGGCTTTTCTTCTCCTCTTAAAGATATAACAATGGCTGGAGTTCCATAAGCTTAAGAGGGGAGCAATTCAATCTATAGTTCAACTTTTACTTTATAAATTCCTAGGTATAGGATTTGTAATGTATAGTTAGGCTACTTGATTATAGTTGTAATCAAATCTTGAATATTCATTATGTGTAGTTAGGATTTGTTTATGTAGAACTTGAGCCTAAATATATGAAGTTTTGTATATGTCTATTTGTAATCTTTGATTCTCTCTTATCTTATATGATCGTGTTTGATTTTAAGTTAATTCTAGATTTCATTTGTCTTGTTGCATTAGCTTATCCTACTACAAACACTAAGAGCACTTAACAGGATCTTAAGAAATGGAGTCCTATTGATTAAAATCCCAGACTTAAAGAGTTCTTTAAGGTTTACCATTTTGAAACTTAGTGATTTCTACTCCCATTAAAATCAATTTCGAACTACGATAGCCAGAACTCATTTTCAAGAGGATTTTATCACTGTTTAATGACTTGTTTTTACCTTTCCGATTTTCTAAATCCCTAAAATCCAAAAATACATTTGGTAATTCGATTTAGTTGAATTAATGATTTCAAAACCAAAATCTCCTTTTTACCCAATTAGCTTGCATTTCATGACATATAAGTTAACTTAGGTCCATTCCCTTAGGTTCCGATTAAGAGAATGACCCAAGGTTGTACCCTATAGTGCAATCCTTGGAATATTTTTGATTTAATGTCCAAGGGCTTAATGACTAGAAAGGTTCGAATCAACAATCAATCACATATATAATCAAGGCAGCATTGAGAAATATGCATTGAGCAGCATTAAGAAATATATCATCATATATGCAAAAATATATAAACATAACCTCTCCCCCTTTGACATTATCAAAAATAATAAAGTATAGGGAGAAGTAAAATAAAACATAATGAAATATGATGAGAAACAAAATTGACATAGTCAGTGAAGAGTTTTCCTAAGGAAAATTTGCAAATCAAGGATTAGTTTTGAAGGCTATCAATTTGTTCGCGCATTTGATCTTGATTAAAGCGAATGTCCCTCCATTGTTATAAGATCAAGTCATTTGTGCTTTGAAGTGGAATAGAAGCTGACTTTTATAGTTGGGCTGAAAATACCTTTAGCTCTTTCTGACTTCTTTTCAACCCACACGTTATCCTTCATCTTGTGACCAAATTGGTAAAAAATGAAAGAATGAAACTTTGCTAGTTCATACCAATTTAGGTTATCAAACAACACTCTAAAATATGCAAAAATCTTAGTCAACAGCATTCCATAAGGTAGACCACCAATTGTGTTCTTGTGACTTCCTTTGTCTACTATGAACTTCAGGATCATCAGGAGATTCATCTTATTACCCTTTAATAAATTATAAACCACATATGTGTCTAGGAGACTACACCTCTCTACCGAACTACTCTTTGGAAAAATGGAGATAGCTGAAATGGATGCAAGGCATCTTGGCAAAAGGTCCACGTGTCTGCACCAAGGTCTCCCTTCATAGGCATTTTTAGTATTTATAAAAATGAAGTTCACTACTTCTCCCAGATCAATTAATTTCCTACTTATGACAAGGAAGGTTTGTCCTACTTTCAGGAATTACACTCAGAATATTTCCTAATATTTCCCCTATAACCAAAATTCCACAATTGGGTACCTAAGAGATGACTACCATCTTCCCATCATTTGCTTCCTTTCTCATATGTGTGTAAAACATTTTGACCAATTCTTCACATATAGTTTCATCCAAGTTTAAGAAATTCTCCTAACCAACAGAAAGAAAATAGGGAGTGATGGGAATACCTATATCATCAAATAGATAGGGAGGCAAGATGCGTCCAGCTACCACCTTTCTCTTCTTGTAGTGCATCTTGTATCTTGCTTCAGCCTCCATTGACTGGAATAACTTTACTAGTGCTGAAACCTCTCCCTTCTAAAGAATGGTTAATTTCTTCAATTTTGCTCTTTTGGCCTTAGGGATTTTTTTGAATAAGGTCTCTTCAAGGAATAAATCATTCCTTGCAATGACATCCTCAATATTTTCTTTGGCCAAAGGCTCTTTTCCTTTTCTTATTTCTTCCCTTGTTCTTTTCTTTGATTCTTCTTTTTCTTTTTCTTTTTCCTCAGTAGTTTCTTTTTATGGGGTTTGTTTTGTAACATTTCCTCTGATCCGTGGTCTTCTTTCTAACTAAGAAGGTTCTTCATCTTAACCATCATCATTTATTGCCCAGTGCACTTCAGACACTTTCTTTTCTTTGTGATCATTTTAGGATTTAGGGAAGTTTTTGGAATAGGAATGGGTAGGGAGAGAATAAGTATATGGAATCTCATTTTTTCAGTAACTCCCCCTTAAAGTCTCTTCTTCTTCTTCACTTTATTCTTTTTTTCTTCACCCTTTTCTTTTCTTTTTTTTCTTCTTCCTCTCTGAGCCAGAATCATAATGTTTTTGGATTGTTTCTTCTTTGTCATCTAAAGAGGAATCACGATAATCTAGAGACAACATAGCAACATTCTTCCTTTTCCTATGTTCAAAGGTCTCCTGACTAGCTTTGAGGAGATAGAAACAGGTTTGGTAGTAGTATCCAGAGAACCTACCATGGGACACAAAGACAAGGAATTAGAAGTAAAATTCTGTTCATGACGAGGTGTTTTGCCATAGCTAGAAGTTGAAGCCAAATATTTCTTCTATCCTTTTGATTTTGTTCTTTCCATTGTAAAAGATCTTGGTGAAGTTTGAGAGATAAAAACAAGAGGCAATAAGAATGAAGAGAATTAGGATGTAGAGAGAATAAGCGGTGTAGATGAGAATGACAAAGACAAGAGAAGTTTGCTTAGGGTGAAGTGATTCCTGAACATTGATCTCGTGAGAGGATGAGTAGACGTATAGGCCAGAAGATGAAGTGTAATTGGTTGCATATCTACTGACAGAAAAATACGTAGAGTTGTTAGATTGCATGCGCATTTTTGAAAAAGCTGAAATGACATCATAAATGACTCCCTATTTTTAGAACATGTGTCCCCAGGAATGTCAACCCGAGAGAAGCCTTCTAAAAAGAACAGGAGCCTTTTAATCTAGAAGAAACCTACTATCCTAAGAGGAGGCTTCTAAACTAAGAGGGGCCTTCTAAACTCTAAGGATCCTACTAAACTAAGAGGAGCCTGTTAAACTAAATGCAAAGATAAGTAACAGAGAATATTCATGCAGAATAATATCAAAGAGTTTGCACACACCAAATTTTTTTCTTAACATGTAAAATATATCTTCAGAGAGTGGCTTGGTGAAAATATGTAGCTACTTGATTCTCAAGTATTAACATGAGAAAGATCAATGGTTCCTTCTAAAACATGATCTCTAAGAAAATGATGTTTGATTCCTATATCCTCAGTCCTAGAATGATGCACATAAGTTTTAAAAAGATTTGTAGTACTAGTATTATCACATAATATAGGAATATGAAAAAAGTTTTGAGAAAAATCTTGTAGTTGATGCTTCATTCTTAAGATTTAAGCACAACAGCTGGTAGCTGCTATGTATTCCACTTTAGTCGTTGAAAGCGCTATGCAATTTTACTTCTTACAGAACCAAGATACTAGACATTCTCCAAGAAATTGACAGTGACCACTTGTGCCTTTATGATTGACTTTATCACCTACATAATTTGCATCACAATACCCCACTATGTCAAATGAATTAGTTTTTGGATACCATAGTCCAAAATCCATAGTTCTGTGGAAATATCGAAAGATTCTTCTAACTATTTGAAGGTGACTTTCTTTTGGATTTGATTGAAAGCATATGTAAAGACACACACTAAGCATAATATCTGGTCTTGAGTTTGTAAGATATAGTAGTGATCTAGTCATTCCTCTATACTTTGTCTCATCCATAGTTTTGCCTTCTTCATCTTTATCAAGTTTAGTTCCAATATATATGGGAGTACCCATCAGTTTGGCATTCTCAAAATGATATTTCTTGATGAGTTCCTTTATATATTTATCTTCGCTAATGAAGATTCCTTTTTTTGTTTGTCTGATTTGTAATCCAAGAAAGAATGCTAATTCTCCCATCATGCTCATTTCAAACTCTCTTTGCATTAATGCTGAGAATTCTTCACAAAAGGATGGATTAGTAACACCAAATATTATGTCATCAACATATATTTGCATTATGAGTAAATCATTCTCCTTTCTCTTAATAAATAAGGTTTTCTCAACCTTTCCTCTTTCAAAGTTATTCTTAAGTAGAAAGTTACTTAACCTCTCATACCATGTGTTGGACCCCAAATGTTTCTTAGAGGTTAGAATTGGAAATAAGAAATTTTGGTGATTAGTCATGAGTAAAGAACAAATGATGAAAATTCTTGAACCAAGAAATGATAGGCAAGGGTAA
>JAOSBK010000009.1:20983398-20994253 GCA_027568895.1 Erythroxylum shatona | reverse complement strand
CTTCTGTGACCAACAAATAACTCTACATGTCCATCTGATAATCAATTTTTGGGCCCATTTTAGATAAGGAGTTAGGATCAATGTTTTAAAAATCGGACTGGTGATTAAATTGAAGAAGTAACTGATTCAAGAGTCAATAGTTTAACCGAAATTCAACCGTGATTAATCCAGTGATTAATAAATATATAAATTTTTATTTTATATACTATATATAAGATAATTTTTAAACATATTATTTAATTATTTATCTAATTATAAACTTAACTTAAACCTTTAAATATCAAAATATACAAAAAAAATTTAAGTTTATTAACACTACACAAAATAAGATAATAAAGCTCACTTGTCATATTTCATCAAAAAGACAAAAAAATCACTAATCATAATATTTATTCAAGTTGAAATCATCAAAATCAAGGTATTTTAAATAAACCGGCCAGTTCTTTCTCTCACCGGTTCAGCGGTTTTTACCGGTCCAACCGTAAAATGAATGAGTCAATCACTAATAAAAAATATCGATTTTTCGATCCGACCGACCGTTTCAATCCGGTTTTCAAAACACTAGTTAGGACATTGGCAAGCAGCTACTTAGAATTTATATTATATGTATTGCTTTTGTAGTCTCTTTCTATCTAAATTTGTGGGTGATGAAGTGATCATATTCAATGAAATAAGCTTTTTTTAGAACATACTTAAAGAGTATCTCTAATGATTTAGCGTGCTACTTTTACTAATATACTCTTTTAACTTGCACCACTCTTTTATTATTACATCTATATGTGGATCTACTAGAAACAGTTTCTCTACTATATAGGAGTAAGGCTGCGTAATATTAGACCTTGTCAAACTTCGCTTTATTGCAGAACTTCGGACTAGGTATAATGATGATGACGATGATTTAAAGAATATCTCTAAGCTTATTGAATGTATCGCTAATGGGTTTCACGAATGAGACCCATTATTAATTACATCAATCTAGTCTTCATAACATATTTGAAGTCTCAACTACATAGCAATTATTTAGAAAATAAAAAATAACGATGAAAACTAAACTTCTATGAAAATGAAAATATGCTTATGCGTTGATTACATGAAAGTGAAAATGGAAAATTTTTATTAAAAGAACTGCAAATGTTCTCATGGCTTAGTTACACGAGTAGAAGAATTGCCAGTAAGAGCTAGTCGATGCAAGGGAAGGTTCCATCAAACCAAAACCAAATATAAAACTCACAGGCATTTTCTTGTTCCTTCGGTGCAGAGACCCGAAAACGCTTATTCTACGCTTTTACAAGCAAACACGAACAGGCATTTTCATGACCATATAATCACTGACTAACCATAGAAATAAAGGGAAAAACTTAAAAATGAAACAACCAATAAAGATGAGAGAGCTTTTTCCGAGTTACTATCCGCCAGTATCCGCAAACCTTGCCGGACCCAACTGCCGAAACCCTTCTTCTTAATTCCACCGGGGATGAAATCAGCAAGGCATATCTCATTTCACCGTACAAGAAGATATATAACCTTAATAGTAAGTAAACAGTGGATTGGAGTCATCTTCTGACAACCGTGGATAGTACGGGACCCTTGAAGTAGGATATGTTAGGATTATGATGAAGTAGATGGTTCTCTGCGAACTGTAAGAACACCAAGTTGGTCGCTTCTTGATGCCACAACCAAACTGCTTCCCTTTCTGGATCTTTCATGCTTTCTAGGAGTACGTAAACATAAAACAAAGACAACAGAAGTAGAGACAAAGCATACACTACTTTAAAGTAATTTACGTACACGTAATAAGCAACCAAAGATAGATAGTACATATTTCTACTGCTGACTTCTTTGCTGCAGAGAAATACGCAAAACTGAGAACTGAATGAATGATTAAACAGCTCGTAGCACTTAGCAGGTTAGCATATTTTAGTATATATAAAGATAGTCGAGTAGGGAGAGAAGGTTTATCGTTCATGCCAAATCACGTTCACAAGATATACACGTGGGTATTATGTGCTCTTTAGTTGGACAACAAAATAATATGAGTGATTCTATTTTCTCTTTCTCTAAATTCCCAACAACTATATAATATTTATATGAGGGCAAATGTTTGTGGCACCTGTGTAGTCTGCGAATCCCACCTAAGATATAACCACATAAACAATGTTGAAATTAACAAGGACGAATATGTTGGTCTCTTCATTTTGACAAACTTTTTTTTCTTTTTTTACTCCACCTATATTCATTGAGTTAGTAAAGGTTGAAGGTAGGAATTACTTGTTAGAATCCAACTTTGATAAATCATGGGCACAACGAAAAACAAATTTTTTTATAGATTACTAGCAGATCCCTATAATTGAGTAAGTTGAATAAAAACACCATTGGGAATCATAAGAAACTGTATCTAATTCATTTTTCTTATTAAAATTCTTTGAAAGTTGTTCGATATGGCAACTATGAGTTGTTTAATTATTCAGTCTTTAATGGTATCCATAAAACAGCTTAACATCTTTGAGAGGAAGAATGTAAGAGTGCTAGGTCATTTTTCTTTTCTTCCTATTAATAGAAAAATCATTAGGATGGTTTTGTAATTTTATTAAAATTAAATTCTTTAATTATAATTAAAGTCATACTTTAATTAAATTAACCTAATTTTAATAAAATCAAATATCTTATATTTGATCTTTAAAGTTTCTCTAACTTTATAATTAAGTTTAACTTAATTAAATTGATTTTTCTTTCATAAACTGCCCTTTAATGTGTGACCTATTAGGTTCCTAATATATTGGTAATGATTATAAATTCTAATTTTAATTCGTAATTAGAATCAGATAAATTAAACTATTTTTAATTTATTTATAATTCTCCAATTAAACAATTTGTAATCATAGGTCAAGATTGACGTCTAGCAATATGTCATGACTACCTAAATATTAGGAATATCAAAGTAGTTTGACTTAATTAACCTATCCATGTATGGTTATGATGTGTAATCTAATCATTTTGTCATCCAATATTCCAATAAGACAGATTATGAATATAGTGTCTACTCTTTTTGTCCAATCATGTTCGTTCTTGCTAATTAATAATTGATATTTGAAAACTCCTTTTCAAATGTCAATTCACTCTAGCTAGCGAATTCTGTAAATCACTACTACTTAAGAACAGTGGACCATTTTCTCTAATTACTTTAGAATAACGAATCTTTTATTGACTTACTCAACTATCTCTATATTGTTTATACTGTATCCAATTACTATCGACTAAATTATACTAGGATAGTTCATAAGTAGTATCAAAATACAATAGTTTCCATACAAGATACCTTGGTAATCTTAAGTGTAAATATCAATTATACAACCATCATTAAATCCACAGACATATAAGTAATATTTTATTTAGGATTCTTGTAATCAGGTTAGTTTAGTGAATTATTCTTTAATAATCACCTACACATTAGTTTAAGTATCTTTATACTTTAATTTATAAGATTAATTACTTTCTTCATAAGAAAGAAACATAATGTGCGCTAGTTTTGCCGTTTCAATAATATGCCATCTTGATGAAACTAGAACCAGGAACAATACATAAATGTAAATTGAATATCAAAGTTATGATCTCATCATAATTTCAATTACAAATTAATTATTCTAAGGATTTTACCTTTAGTATTAAAACATCAAATGTAATTAATACATAAAGATAAAGAATGCCTTTATTAATTATTTCTCACTAAAATACAACCAATCGATTAGCTATAGGGCATAAACCAACAATCTTCCACTTACACTAAGCCAATCGTTTAAGTATCTCATATCATATCACCATATGATGATTATTCTTTTACTAGGACAATGTCTTAATGAGAGAATTCTCTAAGATTCTCTATAGTGAACACTTTCTTAAATCTTACAACTTCCATCTCAATTATCATCATAATTAAGAAAATTTGCCTAAATACATCTTTGGATCTTTGATGAGACCTTAACTCCTTTTATATGTCCAACGGCTTTAGTGTTCCATAGTACATTATTGTTTTGAACAATGCAAGGAACTCTATCAAGTTCAATAAAGAACTTATTGATCCAAATAGTCATTTTCATTAAAAGAAAAAGGTATTATGGTTAATTAGCAACCATTGCTACATTGTAACCTTTTTAATCTTAAAATAATATTGTCCTAAGTAAAATAAACCTTAATTAGAATTTACTTCTAAAGTAAATATCCTTGTCTTATTGAACTTAAATATCAACTCATACATAGCATAATGGATAGGTTTAATACTTCACAAGTCTCTAATATCTCAAATACTAAATATCGTTAGCTCATTATCTACGTAATTGGATTTAAAATTGGTGAACAATTTCCAATCTATCTCTATAGATCTAATTCCCATAATTATGTTGTTACCTTTCTTATCCAATATATTTTCAATAATTGAAAGTTAGAATTGTTGTTCTTTATGAGCAATATGTCTTCACATACTCCCATTGAAGAGGACAAGTATACTCTCATTAATCTTCTTGTAGACATGATAAATTCACAATCATCTTTAAAACAAAGGTCTTTGAATTCATTATGAAAATGAATCTTTCAACATCTCATACTTTTCAACTATACATTAAATATATTAACAAAGGCACTAGTTCTAGTTTGATTCGAATTTCATCTTACTCCCACTATTTATCTTAAGAACCATTCTCCTTTAAGTATACACTGAAACAAACAATTTGTTCAATAGGCCTGTAAGATTATATCCAGCTTTTGGATATCTCATAACCTTCTATTATCCAATTCAGTTCTAAACTTAATGGATAATATATGCTTCAACTAAGCATTACATCCTTAAATTATCAACTTTGACTCTTTCAAAGACTTATCATTTAATATCTAATATGAAATCTTATTAATTATTTCAATTAGAACAATTGAAGTTAAGTCATTGTACTATGCATCGCTATAGAAGAAATACTATTGCATTATACAATATCTTATATTGTATTTTTCTCCTTATATAAATCCATTCTCTTATGAAATTTATTTATGAAGGTATTCACTAGAGAATCTCATTCCTTATAGATAACTAAAATTTAAAACTCACCACAATGAACTCATTAAAGTGCTTCAACATTCTTAATTTTCACTTAGATTTACACAATTTGAATTTTTCAAAATTTTAAATCATTATTTCATTTAATGCATATGACTATATCACATAAATCATTAGTAATCTAATGAAATATAAGCATCATCCTTATATGAATTGGTATTCCATCCAATACATCATATGTATAAATTTAAAATTTCAATACCATTATCATCCTTTCGCCAAAGGTTGATTTGGTTATTCTTCAACTGTACAAGTTTCACAAGTTCCATATGACTCATAATCAAAAGGATACATATATCCTTTTATGTAACTTTACGATTCTCGTTGCATTAATTTAAAAAGCATAACATAAACGAATAATCTCGATTATCCCACTTTGTATTCACGTCATTTATGTTAAGCATAAGTCTCCTTTGATCCAGCATATACAAACTATTTGCATAAACTTTGATCAACTACTTTGACTCAATAATCTATTTCTTATTATAATTTGAACATTATAATAATGTTGAATCCAAATTCAGTATCAAATACCCCATAAACATAAGCTAGAAATACATATGATCATTATCACATAAGCTAGAAATACATATGATCATTATCATATCTCTTATAGGCAAGAAAAGTTATGCAATCATTTTCTTCTAATGATAACTATTATCATTCTACAACAAATGCCTTTAATTGTAGTCCACAATTATAATTCTAATAGGTTAAATTAAGTGAAACAATTCTAACAGGGTACTATACCTTTTAGCTCTACTCTATATAACCTCTTGCATCTTATTATCATAGTTGTTGACAAATATCTTATATGTTGTCATTAAAGTTTATGAGATATTAGTCAACTCAAAATGTTAATACATTTTGTCATTCATATGATTTTGACATATCTCTAAAACTTTAATACCAAATCCTCAACAAGGATTATAACAAAATTGCATAATGGGTATAAAATTTTCTTTTATAACTTTTGAGAACTCTTCTCAAACATAACCTATGTCCAAGAAATGAGTTCACCAACTTAGTATCAATTATACTAAAAATGGTAAATTCCACTCAAAACAAAAACATAAATGTAAAAAAACTAAATAATTAATTTTATGCCATGACTACTAAATGAGATTAGGAATTTAATCATGTATTTGGTTAATCCCACTATTTTATTCGAATAATAGTCCTCACTACTATTCAGAAAGATTATGCTAATTTTTCTAATGGGATAGGATCTCATTCAAATTTAATTGATCCTGAGTTTGCTCAACAAATAAACTAAACTTAAATTAGATAAATAACAACTTTATCAATCACATCTCATGTGACTTCTAGATTTGTTAGGTGACAACTCTTGCGAAAATATATCTAATAAGTTATTCACCCTGCCTCTAAATTCATGTAATCATGAGTTTGTTTATCTAAATCACACAAATTTAGATAAGTAGAACCTAATATTATAAGATTAAAAACAACCTTGAGTTTGCTTAATAAGCCTACAATAAGCATAACTCTGGTCTATTCTTATAACAATGGTCTCAACATGTATTTAATATTTTAATGAGGGATTTTAATTTTATTTGTATCATCAATTACAAAATTGCATGTAAAATATCACTGATGAATCTCCGCAAGTTCACGGGTGTCAAGTAGTATAGTAAAAGTATCGTCCCACGGGGTGTAATTGTGTAAGTACTAGGCTTGGATTACTTAATTAATTGGACTAATCACCTATGTAAAAATGGGGATTTAAATTAAAGAATTTAACTATCAAAAATAAATAAAACAAATGCTGAACAAAGATGATAATATCTCTAGGGATTAATTCGAATGGAATGTGGTAAGCTTCAAGGAGAGTTCCACTTTTAACGTTTTCTATGGACTTTACCTTGATCGATTTACGAGGCAAATTCTAATTGATAGAAGGTTGACCCTAGAGTTTCTTAGATCCTCTTTCAATGTATCAAAGGAGTATTATGCAATAATCCTAATCTATTATCGTAACCTAGCAATCAAGCATAACCCATTAAGTTATTTGCTAACCTGGGTTTTCTTTCATAAATTCAGTCTATGTCTAAATCTGAAATTTATAAGTTTCTCGTTTTAGATTTCCGTTATCAATTCTCACCTATCGGTTCTTCAATTAACAACTAAAGTCAAGTAATGGTTGGCCAAGCGCAATACCAGCAAGATTAATCCCAAATCACCATAAAAAACTAGTTAAAAGCTTCAATCCCAACCTTGAAGCTTCGAGGAAGCTACTCACTCATGGTATGATGAAAACCAAAGAAATCAAAGTTAGCAAACAATATGGAAGGAGAGAAACAGATATAAAATAGAGGACACCCCCTCTTTGTGTTTTTTACGTCTCCCCCTGCATCACTCTGGTCATTGCGTGCATCTCCCCAGCTGCGTGCTTCGTCACTCTACTCCATGTATTGTTTGCATCCCTCTCTATGTCTTGGTGGTGTGACCCCTGATGTGTTCGTCTGGTCTGCGTTGCTATGCCCTCGTCTCTGTGCCGTGTGCATGCATCTCTCTGAGTTAGCTCCTTTTGCATCTGCGTGTAGTTTGTTCTCCCCAGCTGCATGCATCTCCGTCTCCTTTGCAATTACATTAAGCCTCCACTCCGCGTGTGTTAGCCTCCACACCTCCAATCCTTAGAGCTACTGCGTCCCTCTTTTTTTTGTCTCTATGTTCGCCTCCCTATAGTTAGATGTGACAATTTAATTCCTCCCAACTAAAACCTAGCACAGACCGATGTTGGCTCCTGCGTTTTCTCCTTTTTCCCTCTGTGTTTTGCTTCCTTTCTTTAGCTGTCATTTAATGCTTCTGCTCGGATCGTTTCAAACCTCCTTTTTTATGCCATTTTACTTTGGACTTTGCTGCCTTCATTTAACCATTGTTGTGGTCCTTTTCAACTAAAGTCAAGTGTATTTCCTAAAAATTAAATATGAACCATTATAAATGTAGATTCAGAGAATCTAAACAATTTAGCAGGTAAAATATGTATAAAACCTAATGATTGTATGCAGAAATTAAGGGAAAATGACATTCATTCCAATGAGAAAATGCATTCAACAAATGCCCCCAAACTCAAACTCTTGCTTGCCCCTCAGCAAAATTAAGAAAAGTGTTCAAAACAGATTAAGGAGCACTCAATAATTAGATTTTTTAGAATTGCAATAACCGATTAAAGTTTATCTTTAGCCACTTATCAAACCATACTCACCTTCATAGTGCAAGGATACCAAAGCTCACTCAAACACACACTCCTTGATTCAAGTCTAATTAGAAACCAACTAACTCGCAAGAGTAGAGAAAAGCCAAATAAATTCAAAGGCAATTTACAAATCAAGAGACTCTAAAGGTATTATCAAATTAACCAATCCCATAGGCAAAAATTCTCCATCTTATCTCCACTAATTTTTAGTGCTCCTTTTCAAAGGATCAAAAGGTCTTATTAGGGCTATAATGGGGTTTAAACTCAGCTTAGACCAAGGAAAACGGTAATAATAGCTCAAACGAAATGGAAACAATTATTCAAGAAATAGGAAAGTGTAAGGGATCTCTTTTTTTTTCTTTTTCTTTTTTTCAAGTAAAAACTGTGGAAACAAGGAGGAAATATTTTTAGGCTACCCGTGACATCAACTTATAAACGTGATTCCTTGAGGACTATAAGAGTATTGGGACTATCATACCAATACCACCTCATATATATTATTGATTGGTCTGTATATCATTATGTCAAGCTTATTAGGGAACCAACAACAACATTTGCTGAAATACAAGTCACAAGAAGGAATATGCATGGTGATGTTGATATGGGATGACAAAACTTCTCATGACAACTTGTTATCAAAAACGGTAACAATCATAAGACTTGACTCAATATCAATAAATTCCCAAGTCCCAAATAATTGACTCTCCCCCAAACTCAATTTCTTGTGTACTAGGGGCAATAACTTCATACCCTTATCCCTTGAAGAAGTGCTTGCTCTTTTTTTCGTTTTTTTCAACCCCCCCATATATCCTACTCCTAAATAACCATTTCCACATGAAAGGTAGGAAATGCTTAGATTATGGCTTGGTTAAATGAGGGTGCCAAAGAAATAGGGGTTTTACTTAGGCTCAACTTGGCTCCAAGAGGAATATAGGGTTATTTTAAGCCAAAGTTGGATTGTGGTTCATAATTCAAATAAATTTGCCTTGATCACTTCCTTATCAAATTTATGCTCACATTTCTCCTTGATAGGCCTAGAGAACTTGTTCTAGGATTGGCGAGACCTCACTAGGATCCAACTTGCCTAAAACTTTCATGGATAATCAAAACTCAAATAGGATGGAAGGGAAGACTCAAATCAAAGAATATGAGTAAGATTAAATAATTGGAAATTGAGCACTAGTCCGAAACAATCTATCCACAAACCTTCTAAAGGTAAACCCAATTAGGTCCCAAGCAATTCTCAATTTCACAAAAGTGAGGCCATAATCAAAACCTTTAAAGATCAAATTTCTTAATAAGGATTAACTATGCAAGAAAAATGACTATATATGGTTTGTCAAAAAAAATGAAAAGTAATGGTAAGAAAGTTTTGCAAAATTACGCTTACCCTCAACCCCCCCCCCCCTAAAACTCATATAAGACATTGTCCTCAATGTCAAGGTGCGCAGGTACAATTTGAAATAGGTAATTAAGCATGTATATGCACAGTTAAGGAAAAAAAGAATGTCAGCAGTCGGCTGCATGTATAGACTATGCAAGATGATGCATGCACAGAATTTAGAAATGTTGCAGATCAAACTCTAATACAAACAACCCTAAAATTCAATAATATGCTAAGTCATGAGTAAAGAGGCACAAAGAACTTCCCTGTAATGAGCTTGGATCATTTTCTTCAAAAGTGTAATTCCTCCTATCAAAATTTGCTTGTAAGGTCTAGTTTCCTACAATTAAAACAAAGAGGAACGTTAATTTTGGGTAAATAAAATAAAAAATGAAAAAACAACTAAGGTGTGAAACTTGGGCTGCCTCCCAAGAAGCGATAATTTAAAGCCTTTAGCTTGACTTGGCCAAATGTCTGCTCAAGGGTTAGGGTTAGAGAAGGATTGAGTGACCCCTTTTTTAATTAGAAATCCAGCCACATAAGACTTTAACCTCTGCCCATTAGCCTTAAATACTTCAGTTTTGATATCCTCAACTTCTACCGCACCATAAGTATAAACCTTAACAATCTTGAACGGTCCTTACAACGTCGACTTCAACTTTCCGGGAAATAGCTTTAGTCGCGAATTAAATAGCAAGACCAAATCTCCTTCTTTAAACTCTCTTTTGATAATATGTTGGTCATGCCATCTCTTCGTTCTTTCCTTGTAGATTCAGGCATTCTCAAAAGCACCTAAGCGAAGCTCCTCCAACTCATTCAACTGAAGCAAACACCTTTCTCCAGCTGCCTTGAAGTCAAAATTAAGCTTCTGAACAACCCAATATGTTTTGTGTTCTAGCTCGACTGGAAGGTTGCATGACTTCCCATACATAAGTCTCAATGGAGTAGTCCCGATTGGAGTCTTATACATTATTCTATAGGCCCAGAGAGAATCATCTAACCTCAAAGACCAATCTTTTCTTGAGGTGTTTACTGTTTTCTCCAAGATGCTCTTAATCTCCCTATTTGAAATTTCGGCTTGCCCATTAGATTGAGGGTGGTAGGCCAACGCTAACTTGTGGTACACCCCATATTTCTTCAAAAGATTGGCAAA
>JAOSBK010000009.1:20961656-20974056 GCA_027568895.1 Erythroxylum shatona | reverse complement strand
GCAGTCAAGTGGATTCTCAGGTATCTTCGAGGGTCATCCAAAATATGCTTATGTTTTGGAAGAGCAGAACCTGTGTTGGCTAGTTACACATATGCAGATATGGCTGGAGATGTTGAATCGAGAAAGTCTACATCAAGTTACTTGATTACTTTTGCAAGGGGAGTTGTGGCATGGCAGTTAAAGTTACAGAAGTGTGTTGCATTTCTACAACTGAAGCGGAGTTTATTGCAGCAACGGAAGCCTGTAAGGAGTTTCTATGGATGAAGAAGTTCTTTAATGAACTTGGTATCAAGCAAGAACAGTATCAGTTGTTTTGTGACAGTCAGAGCGCTATTCACCTTGGTAAGAATACCTCGTTTCACTCACGATCAAAACACATTGATGTGAGATATCACTAGATCAGAGATGTGATAGAGACGAAACAATTACAGTTAGAAAAGATCCATACTGATAAAAATGGATCAGACAAGTTAACCAAGATTCTATCAAAAGGTAAGTTCGAGTATTGTCGATCAATAGCAGGCTTGATAGAGTCCTTCATATAATCAGGAAGGGGAGAATTGTTGGAGATGGGTCCCTCTCACACAGAGGGACACCATCATTCCAACATTCGGTGCCGCAATCGCGATAGTTGAAAATAAACAAAAAGACAACTGCCTTACGAGGTGGAATGCCTATATAAGGCATTCCCTGCTTCAAAAGAAATACAGAAAACCAGAGCAAATCAAATGCTCTGAAGTTAGGAAATATACTCCTAAATGGCTGGTGAGTAACAAAATAGTGAGGTTAGTATTTTTAGGTTGGGAAACACCTTATGAGTCACTATTTTGGTTTTATCTCTATATACCTACTATTTGTAATAGTGGAAGAAATATTATGAGTTTTGTCCGTGGACGTAGTCCAAAGTTATGGGTGAGCCACATTAAAAATCCTGTGTCCATTTTGCTCATTTTATTTTTCCTTTTCACAAAATACACACGCTGCGCCCAATAAGGAAATCCTTAAGATACATTATCTATATCCTAATTTTCAGATATTATTTAATTTTATCATGAGAGTGGTACTAATAACTTCAATCACGCAAAGGTATTACATTAAATATTATTCTATGAAGGGTAAGATATTATTCGAATAACTTGTCTGCAAACGCACTAACTTTCATAAGAATACGGAGAGCCTTATTGTACCCAAATAATAGCAGTTTAACAAGGGCAAACACTTTAGACTGACCCAAATCGCCTCTCTCTTGCTTGAAAATATCTAAGCGCTTCCACGAAATCAGCTTCTCCGAAGTCAGGCCAATGTATTGGTGGGAAATACAGTTCGGTATATGACAGTTGCCACAGAAAAAAACCACTAACCCTTTGCTCCTTACCTGGTCGTATAAGAAGATCAAGGTCTGAGAATTGGGTACATCTTGTTTCCATTTCCTGATCCATAAGAGACTCGTCAATGTCTTTGGGATCAACAAGACCGTCCTTCACTTTTACTGCCACCCTTTTACAAGCTTGAACGATGTCGTATTGCCCGCTATAGCTAACTGCTAACATCAAATGCAAACCAGTGTTGTTCTTTGTGGTCTCTTCTGTGTGAACAATTAATTGCTGCAATGAATCAGAGAGTCTGGATGTATCGCCAATTATAGTCACTCGAATATTGTCCCTGTTAAAACCCAGAAAGCCCAACATCCGTCCTTGTTTATGTAATTGTCAACTTTCTTATTAATTATGATAAATTAGGAAGACTATCAAACTAAATTCTTGATTACTATACAAATAATTTTTCAGGAAATTTTTTAAATAATTACAGTTTTTGAGTTAGAATATAATTTTTTTTCAATTAGAACAACCTTCTTAGTCCTTACTCCTAATTTGGATCTTCCCTATTTACCTCACGAAAGTTTCCATTTCCTGCTTCAATATTTTCTCAAAGGTGTTCAGCATAGTTTCAACTTCCACCTGCGCAAAATCAAGCGATCTATTATTACAACGTAAATAGGAAAAAAAAAAAACAACTTCCAAACAGAAAATAAAACGCTACAAATTAGAATCTAAAGTAGTTACCACGTTTATTATGCATGATATTATTTAATGGGCAAAATATTATATAACCTATTTCCTATCTCCTATGCTACATTATAATTTGTCTACTAGTTTTTATTGATTACTAACTTGAGGACGATTCCAGCTCTTGGTGCTTAAAATAAAAGTGGTTAGAACTTTGACTCCAAATTTAATACATAGCTGCATCAGCATCCCTATTTTCCCAAACCCTATCTCATAACCGGTTTCCATGGGCACGCCGTTCGACCGACTCCATCTACGGTGGCCATCAAAGATCACCCCCACATGCTTTGGCATTGACTCTGGCAGGAGCCCCACCGGCAAGGTGCTTTTTCCCTCTTCTTTGACAGCACTAGCAATATCGGTTGATCGTTGCAGTGGACCTGTAGCACCGTTGACACATACAGAGCGTCGATGGTGGTGGTGCGGGAGTATTGGGGACGTGGGCGGGGAAAGGGTAGTTAAGGCAGTGAATGGCTTGAACCATATGGATGGAGTACCTAGCACGGCTTAGGTTATGAACTATGGGCAATAAAATCTCGATGTGTTGTACTTCAGAAAAGAAGCCATTGCTTTTATAACTACGAACAGTGACTGAAATGCCATTTCTTCTTGATCATTTTTCAGATTATCAAAAATGTGGGCAGCTTCCTACGTCCATAACATGTTTGCCAATAAAAGCAAAACTAGACTTACCTTCATCTTTACTAGCTAACAATACTTCCGACGAATAGAAAGCCTTGCATGTGACCTCTGTCCAAGCTTATCAAACAATCAATGACGTACCCAAGAATAGGAAGCCTTGCATGTGACCTCTGTCCAAGCTTATCAAACAATCAATGACATACTTGTAATAAATAACAGGAACTTAGTTACGAATCTCGAACCGAACGTGAATAGGCAATAAATGAAGAAATGCAAAAAATATCTGATTTTGGTTTCATAACTTTAAACGAGTTTTTCGGAGCCGAAACGAGCACGAATCTACCTTTGGAACTGGTCACCGGGACACGGTCAAGCCTTTCTACAATTTTCTTAGAACGTAATCTCTCTTAACAGGTCAAAGAATCCTTATGCTTACGAATGCCATGAGCAACTGCAGGAGAACTTAACTTTACTATGCTTCTATATCGAACTTTCCCATCACAGGCCCAATATGGATCCGGTCCACACTAATCGGGATCCATTTTCCTCCTAGACTTCTACCCATTGACATTGATCATTTGTTAGGCTACTTTATTATCTTTATCCAGATCAAATTACATAACTTAATTGATAAGTTATTGAAAAATTAAAAAATGCAATTAAATATTGTCCAACTTTATGGGAAATGTCAACATTACACAACATTCTCTCCCTTAGACAATACTTAATTGCGGTATTGACTCAAGTATAAAATAGTTTAAAAACTCAGTTAAGCTACACTACTGTATTAGTTGACTAAGTTTAAAAACAAAGCATTTGATCTAAAGATAACGGAAGTTCACAATTCCGTCCTACAAGACTTTCGATATCGAAAAGTATCAAATACACGTGTCACACATATCCAATACAATGACGCATATCTAATACCTCACTAACATGAATGGAAAAATGGAGTGTGATAAACTAAGATGATACTTGTATGATCTAAATTATATCATCTTCATTTGTAGGTCTCTATTTCTTCAACTTTATTCTAAACCACATATGTTAAACTGCATTAGAAAAATTATGTTTTCTCTCACCAAATGCTAAACAATATTATAGGAAACTTGTTTTCTCTCACCAAATATTAAACAGTATCAGAGAAATCCTTTATGTTCTCTAATTAAATGCAAAACTCCCTTAGAGAATCTTTATGGGATTAAAACTTATATCCCCCTATGTCTTGTCAAAATTCATGGATATCTATATGAAACTGTATGCATCTAAATGACTTAGACTCAAGGTCAATTTGTATATGTACCCAATGACCTTTAAACGCTTAAGATTGACACAAATTTTAAGACTTTCATAGTATTATAACTGTGTATGATAACATGTATTACTGAGGATAAACGATAATCACCTTTATTGATGAATAATTATACTGTCATAATATATCAAATGCATAAATGTACAAATGTACGTGGATCAAACACAACGATCCCCTAACTTACAGTATCTAAGGACTTTAGAACACTTATACTATATACTTATCTCTCAAACACAAGTGGGTGAAGTCCTTTAGTTAAAGGATCAATTAACATTTCCTCAGTTCGTAAATTCTCCAAACCTGACTGTCACCCTTTCGTATCAACACCTCTATGGTCAAATATTTGACCTCCAAATGCTAAGACCCTGTGATATTCTTTGTTGTTACTAAACAACATAGCAGCAAGATTATCACAGTACAACCAAATCAATCTAGCAACTAAATCAACTTCAAACAACTCAAAAATCAAGTTTTTGAGTCAAACTGCCTATGAAATAGTCCCATAATATGCACTCTGCATACATGGTCAGGAAAATCACTCGTTTCTACTTGGCACTCTTCCACTATATTGTACCATCTGCAAACATAAAAGTGTAACCTTAAGTGAACTTTTGATCATCCAGACACATTGCTTAAATTTGAATTTGAATTCCCTATGAGGTTTAGACTGTTGACTTTTCTATATGTCAACATATAATCCTTAGTTCCCTTAAGTATCTCAACACTCATTTAACTGCATTTCAATGGTCTATACCTAGGTTAACTAGATATTGACCAAACGGTCCAACAGTAAATACAATGTCCCGCCTAGTATTTACTTGAGCATACATCAGGCTACCAACCGCACTATAATATTGAGCATCCCTCATAACCACTCTCGTTACATTATTCTTTGGACATTATGTCTAAGATAATCTCTCACTATGAGATATTGGTGCTACAACAGGTTTATAGTCAGCTATATTAAACCTTTGAAACATATACTCAATATATGCGCTTTGTGAGAGGCCTAATGAGTGTTGAGATTTGTCTTGTAAATCTGAATACCTGGGACAAAAGATATTTCATCAAGATCCTTCATATCAAAGTGCTTAACCAAAAGTTGCCTAACCTCATACAATATGGTCAAGTAATTTGACGTGAACAATGTATCATCCACATACAATAATAGGAAGATAATTTTGCTCCCCTTGACCTCGTGATGCACACAACTTTTAACTTTATTTTTCATGAAGCTGAAAATGGCCAAATCCTCATCACATGTAAGGTATCACTTTCGGGAGGTTTGATGTAAACCATATATTAATCTACTTAATGTATAAACCATGTCAGTTCCATCTGGATCCTAAAATTCTTTAAGTTGTTCCATATAGATCTCTTTATGAAGGTGTTTTTTTAGGAAAGCAATTTTGACAGCCATCGGATATAACTCTATATCATCATGAGCTACAATTGTCATAATCACTCAAAATATATCCTTCGAGGATACAGGAGAAAAGGTAACATTAAATTCAACCTTTCTACCTGAGTGAACCATAAGGCAACTAAGCGAGCCCATAAACCGCTGAACTTTATCCCGAAATCTTTTAGGTCTTAAAACTTATTTACAACTGATAGGCTTGTAGTTTTGCTATAAATCAATTAGCTCCCAGACCTTACTATGCTTCATGTCTTGCATCTCATCAATCATTGCATCCCATCACAAATTTGCATTGGGTCCAGAAGCAACTTTTGTAAAAGTAACTAGATCTACAACATATCTAACATTATAGTCCTGTTCACCAAATAGACTATGTAATCAAATGGGATAGTAGGTCGTCTCACTCTGGTGGATCTACACAACTGCATTAGATCTCGTACCCCTAGGAACCACTATGCGTACAAGTATGAGTTCTTGTTCTTATACAGGCACAGTATAAAGACCTAGATCCACTGGATCTAATTGTATGAGTAGCGGGCATATAATAACTATAGTATCCACTCTGTTATCATCCAAAGGGTCAAAGGGTCTACCATCATCATAAACACCGTACTTTAGAAACTTGGTTATTTGTGATTTTGCTATTCTGGTCCCTCCTTCTCTACAGTAAAATCTTGTGGTCAAGATATCCTACTAAATAATAATGAGCAGAACAAGCATACAATTTGTCTTTATAAGCATTATATTATCTCAACAGGGCATCCCCATACATGAATGTGTGTAAGGTTAGGTTTCCATACTTCTAGACAATCAGGTATATTAGTCATGTTCTGTATTGACTTCTTTATATCCTTTAGGATGCAGTTATGCCTTTCAACAATATACCATTTTGCTCAGGCCTATCTGACATAGTGAATTAAGTCACTATTCCAAATGATTCCATATATCTGACAAACGGACTTATTCATGTTCTGAAACAGTGTCATGATACTCTCCTCCGCGGTCAGATATGACTATCTTATGAATTTTCCTAATCAGTTCTCAACCTTCAGTTTTTAAGCAAGAAAACATAACTGTAATGGGAATAATCATCAATAAATGTTAGAATGCATTTGGAATTGCACAATGCAATTGTATAAGGTCTTTTGATATTCTTATTCGTTAGATCCAACAAGCCAAAAACTCAAATTGATCTCTTTATCCTTATTTCAGTCAACTTACCCCTGTAATAGTTAGCATATGTTTCCAAATCATTATAATCTAAAATTGAGAGAATGCTTTCTTAATCAATCTCTCAACTCTAGCTCTAGAAATGTTGCTTAAACTTTTATGTCACACTATGTATGACTTATCATTCATCAGGGTTCTTCTTTTCATGACCTATTTGGCAAGATATGAAGAAGCATATATCTAATTCGGGGTAAGACACATTCTATACAAACCATATGACAAGAAAGTCGTACCAATATGTCTTGTATTAAAAAACAATTGTACAACAAAAGCATTAAATACAAAACGTTAACCCTCTTTGTCTAAAATTGATATAAAGATCATATATAAAATATGTCGTGTAAAACTAGAATGAACCTTGTAGCAAAGTTCATTACATACATCCCTTATAGATATTACATTAGCTTCTTTATTGCTGTCAACCATCAATTTCTCCTTTCCTTTATTTGGCTTTATCCTAGATATGAACCCCTGCATTGTACAAGCATCTTGATCAGATGCTGCACTATTTAATTACTAAGAACTTAATAAGACTATTGTAAAATTAGATTCATAAATTGATAAGCCAAGTATTTACATAATGGTCGCAGTCTTTCCCTAGGCCTTATATTGTTGACATCTTTATGTCCGTAGGACCTTTACTAGCACTAGATTGATCAGGATTAGCATGTAGAGAAGATTTAGACTTTATACCTTTGATCTTAGGGGCTTCATCTTTGACTTCCCTTTAGTTACATCGAGGGCTGCAGGAATAGCAAACTTGAGTTTCTCCTTCTTAGCTATGCAATGAGCAATCAAAGCATTGAATTCCCATTCCTCATCCAGCAAATAATATGTCATCACTAGATTACTAAACTCTAGAGGGAGTGTATTCAGAGTCTGGTGAACTATGAAGACATCAGGAAGAAGAATTGATAAGTTGTTATTTTTGTGCTAGCTTTGGATATAAATCTCTTCAATGTGTTAAAATTTTTATTTAAAATTAATGAACTTATTTCTTAATTGTTCTCAAATGATTTTCAACACATGAGAGATGAATTTGAATAAAAAAGATGCAAGGAAAGTAAAGATAATTTGAATTCCTAGCTGGCAGAAAAGTTTTTGACTAAGTGTGGGCACGTGCAAAGGAAAAATTTATCTGCAGAATCTTATTTGAAAATAGATTCGATACACTTAGGATTTTTATTATTTTGGGAATCAAGTTGTTGTCTTTTATGTGGGGATTTGCCTCCTGATTATGTGGGAAGTGTATCTGATAAAGATAACGATAAAAGGGAAGAGAAGAACCCTTCTAGGCAAATCATCTTTTATGTTTTCCTTTTTTGGCTTTAAAAGTTTTCAAATTTTTCTAGAAAAAATTGCAAAGATGCAGACAATATGTCCAGCTACTTTTCTACTGAGTTTTACCTCTGTTATGAGTAGCTAAATCTTTCTTGTTGGTTTAAGGGAATCACATTATCATCTAGTATGTGTGAGATTTTCTAAATAAAGTTTATTCCATTGATGAATATTAAATGTCTTCCGTATTGCTTTTTATGATTGAATTGATTGATCTCTAGGGTGCATAACTAGGAATTGATTGATCTAATTTACAACCCAATTAGTAGGATTGACATTCAAATTTTGCTAATCTAATTTGGCAATTAGGATTACCATCTTTACGGTAGGATTGGAAATTCTAAGAAAGATATATATCTAGATTAAATACATATCGTATATATATTGTCTTGCTCACTAGTTCTCTTGGTTCTTAAAGCTATTAATTAATCAAACTTAAGATTGTATCTAAGTTATTAGTTAATATGAGTGATTAGAATACATATTTCTATTCATTTAATCCTAAAAGACATCACTCAAAGAGTATTTGTTAATGATCTTAATTTTATATCGATGATCCATATTAATTTGATAATGTAAGTGACCTGAAACCAAGGTTCATTTATTAATTTTCCATATTTGATTATTTTCATTTATTTTCAATTTTATCATTTTTAATTTCTAAAAATCACGTTAATTCAAGCCCCCTTCTAATTTGTATTACTTTTTAACTTTGTGAAACATTTACCAATAGATTTCTCATGGGAACGATCTCAACTCTTCACCAACTACATAATTCATTATTAGAGTTGGTATTAATTTGGTTGCAAATGATAGCATTACCAAATTTTGGCATTGTTGTCGAGGAATTCTTGATGGTATATGTATATTACCCAAGTGGGCAAGACAACTCAATTGCTACTCCATTCAAAAAGACAAAGTTACAGAAGCAAACAAAACATAGACAACAAGTGTAGAAGAAAAAAAAAAGATGGCTGCAAATCGCACCCTTCGTGAACTAGCTACCCCTACGGATGCTTAACAGCCCCATTGCATCAATTTTTCAAATTTGGGGGACAACAATACCTTTGAACTGAATTCAGGGTTGATTCATTTATTACTTATTTTTTGAGGTCTACCGGGAGAGGATCCTTACAAGTACTTGAAGGAATTTGATGTGGTTTGTATCGGTATGAAGCCTACAAATGTGATTGAGGAGCAAATCAAACTAAGAGTCTTCGACAACACACATGGGAGACACTATAAGAATATTGGGAAAGATTAAAGAAGCTTTGTGCTAGTTGTCCCCATCACTAAATAAACAATCAATTGTTGATTCAATACTTCTACTAAGGTTTTTTGCTTACAGACAGGAGTATGATTGATGCTTCAAGTGGTGGAGTTTTGGTTAACAAAACACTGATAGTTGCAAGAGCTTTGATAGGGAATATGGCTTCCAATGCATAACAATTTAGATACGTTCTAGCCATAGTTCAAAACAAGTAAATGACGTGAATATGATAGCATTGGAGAAAAGATTAGATGATCTTACATCTTTAATGCAGCAACTTGCGGTTACAAAAAAAAAAAAAGAAACAAGGGCATATGGAATATGTTTGATGTTGGGACAATCCACTAATGCATGTCAAGTTTTGCAGGAAGAAAGTGCAGAACAAACCAATGCCATAGGGGATAAGCTAGGCAAAATCAGAGGAAATATAACCCATTGTCCCACACCTATAATCTGGGTTGGCATGACCATCCAAATTTGCATTATGGGAACTTTCAAAGGACAACAAGCTACTACAAATTTCCAGCAATGTAGGCAACCATACATTCCTAGACAACATCAAAAAATGGTACCCAATTCCAAATGTAAGTCTTATTTAGAAGATATAGTTAAATCTTTGGCCACTAACACCACGACATTTTAGCAAGATACTCAAGCTAGTATTCAAAATCTTGAAAATCAATTGAGCCAAATGGCAACAACCATCAATCGGTTAGAGGCACAAAGTTCTGGAAAGTCTCCTACTTAAACAGAAATTAATCCCAAGCAAAGTGCTAAAGCTGTCATGCTGCAGAGTGGTAAAGAATTGAAGGAACCTTCTCCAAAAATATCCAAGAGAGACATCGAAGAAGAACCAAAAAAAAGGAAGCACCTAATCAGCTAGAAAAGATACATTCAAATTTGCAGAATTTTTTTTTACATCCCCCTTTTCCTAGTCAATTAACAAAAGCAAATAAAGAGGAGCAAAAGAAAAAGATATGGGAGACTTTCAGAAAAGTCCAGGTAAATATTCCTTTGTTTGATGCCATTAAATAAATTCCTCGTTATGCTAAATTTCTTTAAAAACTTAGCACTTTAAAATAGAAATTGAAATTTGATGAAAAAGTGCAATTAGGAGAAAATGCTTCGGCCATACTGTATATGTTGAACCTCGTTTCTAGAGCCCAACAATCCGGAGTCATAATGCATGAGCGGGTTTCCTTGTAGGGGTATTTCAATGAACCCTCATTAGCCATCATCTTATAATGGTGGTGTGCCTACACTAGTCAAACACCAAAATCACAATTTGGATTCTTTAAAATAATTGTAGCTCTATGTCTCTAGTTTATTTTAAAGTAAGAATCATCTCAATCGACACTCTATAGTTCAAGATATAAGAAAAATACCAAAGTATGTTTGGTAAACAACCAATTCATGCTCTTCAAATCAATTTCCTCAATTTCTCTCCATTAGTATCTTCCAAATCAACACCAATGGATACCAATTTTTATATAGAGGTATAAAAATGTATTAGGAATCTATTTCTTCAAGAATCACTCCATTTGAAGGTCGGATGATGAAGTTATGGCCAAATGAATCAAACATGTTTATATCCTCAATCATATTATACCTCCCTTGGAAAAATTGGCATAACTTTCTCTAAAAACCTCATATTGAGGTCATTGTTAGATGGTTTGAAGGAGGACTTCTAGATCTTTCATAAAGACTGCAAAGTGAGATTTTGTCATCTAAAGGGTCAAAAATGTAAATTTTTGCAAGTGTACAGTGTATGACAGACATACATATCCACCTAATAGACATACATAGGGTTAGGGGCCATTTTAGACTCGAGAATGTCCGTTTAATGGACTTAATGTCCATTAAATGGACATGGGCAAGACTGGGGCCTCATATACTTGAGAAGGTCCGTTTAATGGACCTAAAGTTTGTCTAACGGACCTAAGGGATACTTAAGCCCCTCCAAAGTCTCTCCAATGGTTCCAACATTCATTCTAACATTTCTTTCACTCATAATCTTCTCAAATTCACCCCTTCTAGTGCAATACCACTTCATATCAATTCAAACACCAACTTTGTTCCATTAAATCCTCTAGTTCCTACTCATTTGATTCATCAAAACTACTAATTCTTATCATTTACCATAGTTGTCTTGTGTATACATCCTATGCACCATCACCACTTATAATGCTCGTATCTCTCAATTCTGATATCCAAATTTTATTTACTTTATACCGTTGGAAAGCTAAGAGGATAAGCTACAACTTCTAAGAAGACAACTTTATCTAATTCAGCCTAGATTAATCCATTTTTCCCTAAATTTGGTACATAATTTTACCCCTATGGAAGACTTGAAATATGAAATGTACAACTGTAAGATAAATAAGCACATACACAAAGGAAGCTTCTTCAATTATCAATTCATTTCTAAATCAAAATGGAGTTCATACATGGCTTTAATTACATATCAACATTACATCAAATTCTTAACATAAGATACAAAATACATTGGATGTTCAATGTTTGATATGCTTATAAAGCTATCCTAAAGTCTAGCCACTAATTTAGTACAAAAGCTAACTATCTTGGTATTTATCTAAATGCCTTACAAGGATTACTGATCTTCTTGATCTGCACCTGAGGAGGGAAAATGATGGGTTAAGCTACACAGCTTACTGGCTAAAGTATTTATAGCCATCGGTAATTTACCAAAAATTCAAACATATGTATATATATACATATATCTAACAATTCAATCATTCACCAATTTAACTCAAAAACTCATAATTAAGCAAGTTTTGAATAACACATAACACAAACTTTAGCCATTAAGCAAATCACTCAAATGCATCATACTTGACAATTCAAAGATGCAATCCACAAACCAATGGCTCAAGGGTTCCATGGAAACAAAATGGAGAAACCAAAGTTTGCACCATGAACATAATATGTTTATTTTCGGAGCTCATATGCTATAAGTGGGCAGCCGGGAGAAGGCTCTTGTCAACATGCACATGACGAACAAAATGGTTCCACTCTCACCCAAATAAAAGCACATAATCATGCTCAAAATCGTGTTATCATATGCTCATACTTTCATGCTTTTTCTTCTTTTCGTTTAATTC
>JAOSBK010000009.1:20936322-20946407 GCA_027568895.1 Erythroxylum shatona | reverse complement strand
AGGTTCATCAAGAATTTCTGTAAGTAAACATCATCTCTTGTTTCTTTAAACTACATTCAAAATGGTAGGAAAAGAAATGGATGTCTTCACTGGTAAAGAAGACTTCACCATATGGAAACTTCATATGTAAGCCCTACTTGAGTCTTATGACTGTTATAGAGCTATCGAAGATCAGCATGATGTAGAAATTGATCCAATAAAAAGACTCAAGATGCAAAGACTTGCACACTACAAGTTAATGCTTCACTTATCACCAGTTGTGATAAGGAAAGTGCATAATTGTAACACTGCACAAAAGCTGTGGCTCAAACTTGATGAATTATATGCCAAAAAATGTCTTACTAACAAGATTACTCTTTTGTATAATCTTACTAACTATAAGATGAACACTTTGATGATAATCTAGACTATTTCTTTAAGCTAATACAAAATATAGAAGCTACAAATGAAAAGATTTCGAAAGAGCATCAAGCTTTAGTGATTGTAAAAGCTCTACCTTCTAAATTCAATGCTTTCAAGAAGGTGATCAAGCATGCTTGTGGAGAGTCTGTCACTGTTAAGAGGATATTGGATTCAATAATAGAAGAAATAGTAGATATTAATGCATTCAAGAAGGAAGCAGAAGTGACATTTATAGAAAATATTCATGACAAGAAGTCACAGAAAAGGAATAGCAAGAAAGGGAAGTGACAAGGATAATCACACCAAAGAAGGTGATGAAAGAAGAAAAAGGGAAAAAGTAAGAAGTGCTTCTGCTGTGATAAGGAGAGACATTTTGTAAGAGACTGCAGAAACAAGAAAAAAGGCAAAGGTGCACAAAGCAAAGATGCTAGGAATGTAGAGAAACCAGAGGACTCCAGTAATGATAAGATACTAGCAGTCACTGAAGAGAGTGAAGATCTCAGTAGAGAATGGATCTTCGACTCTAGGTGTATTATGCATGTAACTCCTCACAGAGACTGGTTCATAGCATTTGAACCAGTCATTGCCAAAGTAAAGACTACTGTAGTAAGAAAGGTGTTCTAAGGCATAAAACAATGAGAGATACACCTCAGCAGAATGGTGTAGTTGAGAGGCTCAACAAGACACTTATATAAAAAACTAGATGTATGCTACTATCTTCTGGTTGCTCATAAACACTATAGGGAGATGCTATTAGGACTGTAACTTATCTGGCTAATAGGCTCCCTACCTCTACCAATGAATACAAAACTTCATAATAAGTGTGGAATGGTAAGAATCCTAATCTGACTCACCCAAGGACTTTAGGATGTGCTACTTATACACATCAGAAGGAAGGAATGTTGGAACCTATAGCAATAAAAGGAGTATTCCTAGGTTATCCAGAGGGAGTCAAAGGTTACAAGATCTTATTATTTCAAAGGGAAGCTTTAAAACCATTATTAGCAGAGATGTAATCTTCAAGGAAAATGAGTTTCCTTTCCTGAATAGGAACTCCTCAAAATCAAACCTCCAAAAGGAAGTTCAGGAGCAATTTGGATCATCAAGCAACTCAGTTTCCTTTTATATGCCACCAGAAACAGAAGTAGAAGGCACTCAACCTTATGATGTGCAACCTGTGCAAGGCCTTATACATCATGAAAAAGGGACAGAAGAAACTGAAGGAGAGAGTGAGGACAGAGTCCCACACACAGCTATAGATGACCGTCAAGATGACCTACAAGACTATCAACTCACTAGAGATAGGCAACCAAGATAGAGAATTCATAATAGGAGATATACTGACTCAAACTTGGTTAAATTTGCATGTCTTATGGCTGAATCTATAGAATATAGGGCTTCTAAAACCTATGAAGAAACCATGAGGAGAAAGGATGCTAAACAGTGGAAGATGGCTTATGAGAAAGAGTATTCTTCTCTAATGAAGAATATGACATGGACCTTAGTGCCTAGACCTCCTAAGTCAAGATAATAAAGAAAAAATGATTGTACAAGCTGAAAGAAGGAGTGACAAAAGCAAAACCTAGGATATACAAGGCTAGACTTATAGCAAAAGGATATAGATAGAAGGAGGGAGTTAACTACAAGGAGATATTCTCACCAGTAGTCAAGTTCATGACCATTAGACTTATTTAGTGCTACCTACTATCTATGACTAGGAAATCCATCAAATGGATGTCAAAACAGCCTTCCTATATGGAAAGCTAGACCAAACCATATTCATGAAACAACCAATCAGACTTGAGGACAAGGAAAAGTTAGATCATGTTTGTCTACTTCAGAAATCCCTATACGAGCTTAAGTAAGCACTTAGGTAGTGGAATAAGTTCTATGAGGTTGCTGCTAGTATGAACTTCATTAGAAGTTCATATGATTACTACCTATATTTCAAGGATCTAGGAAAGACAAAAGTAGTCTTTATGTTGGCCTATATGGATGACCTATTAATAACAGGGAAAGACTTAAGTAGAATTGAAAAGGTAAAGTTTGAGCTATGTGATCACTTTGAGATAAAGGACATGGGAGAAATACAAAAGCTTCTAGGAATGTAGATAATCAGAAAAAGGAGGGAAGGAGAGCTATAGCTTATGCAAAGGAACTGTATTAGAAAGGTTTTAGCTCAGTTTAACATGGAACAAGCTAAACCTAGTTTTGTTCCCTTAGGATATCACCTATAGATGGTGTCTAGCAAGAGTAGACTGAGGATGAACAGAAAGCTACGGTTCACTATCTCTACGATGTCGGTGATGGAAGCATCATGTACATTATGCTTTATACAAGACCTGATCTAGCCTATACTATCAGTATTCTAAGAAAATTCATGGCCAATCTAGGTTTAGAACACTTGCAAGGGCTAAAAGGAGTTCTCAGATACTTAACTGGAACTTTTAACTACAGATTATATTTTTCAAAGTATGAACTAGCTGATTGCAAATATATGACATTATATAGTTTTGTGGATGCAGATTATGCAGCAGATAAAGATACAAGGAAGTCAATTTCTGTATACTTCTTCACGTTATCAGGAAATACGATTAGTTGGAAAGCATAACAACAATCAGTAGTATCTCTATCAACTATAAAAGCAGAATATTATGCCATTAATGAAGGAGTAAAGGAGCTAACATGGTTATCAGGCATATTAAAGGAAATTAACATCAACATCACGAACTTAGTAATCTACACAGACAATCAGAGTGCACTTTACCTTAGCAAAGACCCTGTCTTACATGAGAGGTCCAAGCACATAGATGTCAGACTCCATTTTGTCAAAGACAGAATTGTAGAAGGCTGCTTCAAGCTAGAGAAAATCACAGGGGATCAAAATCCATCAAATTTCGGTACGAAGGTTGTGACTCCAAAGAAGTTCACTTTTTGTAGGGATTACTTACAATAAGTTAAGCCCCCCTGAAATTGACAACAACCGAAGTCAATTTCTCTCGATCTTACAATTTTGGTGAAATTAAGGTTTTGTGGTTTCTGATATACTCTTAGATGGATTATCTCCGCAAAGATTACAACAGAAGGAGGGAATAAATGTGGTGATATTCACCAGATTCTCCATCAATCTTCACCAAGATACAATAGAAGAAAGCAATGAAGACTCAAGGTGGTGTGTGTGATGAAAGTGTCTGAACATCGAAGAAAAAGGGGGGAAAGCAAATGTCAGATTTAGGAACAGAAAAGTGAAACTATGTCTGAGTGAAGACATATGGCATTCACGTGAAAAGCTAATACAAATACACAGTCGCATTAGAACACATGCAGAATATGAAGCTTTAGTTAAACACGTAAGGAGCACACGATTTTACCTAACAGAAGAAGCAACCAACGAATACAACTGCTATAGAGTCCTATATAAGAGACACAAGCATCAGACAACAGAGACACATAATACATTGTTCTCAATACGTTATAATCAAAATCTGAGAGTAAAAGAAATGGAGAGAAAGTTACAGAGTTTCTAGAGTACATATTTGAGGCTACTGTAGAGTTCATAGAATCTTTGCAAGTGTTTTAGAAAACACTCAAACTCTTGTAACCTTACTCTATTCTTGATACTAGTTGAACCACAAGTGTGGGATCCTTAAATGTAGATAGCATTTAAGCTATCAAAACAAGTAAAATCAGTATTCTTACTTTTCTGCAATCTTTATTTTTCTACAAGATCAACAAATTCTTTATCAATCTTTACTGTGAAAGACAACAGTGCAACCCAAAAAGCCTAGCATATTTATTTGATGAATACAGATGCTCTGAATGTTACGATAAAGTGTAGTCCTTCGCTTTCAACTCATCCATCTCATTACGGAGTTAGGCTATGTACTCCATAGACTATTGCAACTAAGTTATCAGTCCCTATACTGTGCTAAGAAACTCATGGACTTCATTGGATATGGACCGCCTACTAAATGATGCTGTACTAGATGTGGAGGATTATAAAAAACATGTGTTTGCAAATGAACCTAAGTTAAAGATACTTCCACAATGATTTCTACCACCCACTGCATAAAGATAGGTTTAACTCTCATCAACATTTTCAAACTATTGAGACAGTCATTGAATGCTTTCTTGTATTTGGTCCTATCAAAAGGCAATGTTTATGTTAATAAGTGATAATTATTAAGCATTAATAGTAAAAACATAAATTTCATATACATTTAGTTCTCTACATCTGGTGTTGACGAAGGTCACACCGTCATACTTCTTAGTGTGAGAGTGCAAAAGGAGTTGACTAGGTGTAGGCTTCCTACCCATAGACTTTTCCTACATCAGAATAAATTTTTATAAGTGAACTATAACTTACAAAAGTTTTGGCAAAATTTTCTCTATTCTTATGATATTTATCCCCTGTTGAACAAAGAAAGTTACTCAACAATACAACTATATATAGCACCAGAAATTTATAATATTATCATTCTCTATAACACATATATTTTCATTCCAAAATTCACATATCAAATTAAATTGAAAAACATCAAAGTAAAAAAATCAGAATATAAGTATAAAGTGTAGATACTTACAAGTCTCTCTACATACTCGTCATGGGTAATAGATCCTCTAATATATACGGGAAGATTATTTCCCCCTGGTCCTCTACGTCTATTGGTAGAATTACGCTCTGAAATGAACATTGTCTTGGGTGATATCCAATACTCTTGCCAACGACTTCATATTTCTTCAAAAATATAAGGAGGTCGTACACCAATATTATGTAATGCTTATAAATAATCACGACAAATTCAGAATCCCCAAAAAAATCTTTCTTAAAAAATTAAAAAACATACGATAAGTACTTATAACCTACAATATGTATCTAATTAATGTATAAAAATTAATTAGAAAATTGCAGAAAATTTTGTACCTAAACTCCTAAAAATAAAAATCCTTTGTCGCCTGAGAGATATTCTTTCATATATAACCCTCAATATTAATCTTCTCCTTAAATTTGTTTCATGTTCTTGAGCAGGGTCCAGACAAAATCAACCTAATATAAAAACAATTTTATATCATTTTTAAATTTAAACTTATAACCTAATTATAAACATATGGTTTTTCATGTATTTTCACTTACATATTGTTGACAATTGTGATATAAGTTCTCCCATCAACTCCCTCAACTTCAAGTTGGACGTTGCCTCCTTCATCTGCATCATTTACCCTTGATATCTCTATCGGTATAGGGGTGGTGGATGGTGTAGTAGCGGGTGTAGAAGGTGATACCTCATCTACAAATGTAGTAACTGGAGGTATAACATATGATTCTGTTGTAGCTGCAGAATGTGATGCTTCACTTAGAAAGTAATTGGCTTCAAATCGTGATCTGAACCTTGGTCGCATCATATCATGTTTTCTCTTTGGTGGCATATTTTAACCTGAGATTGATATTTTATTAAATATTCCATAAATATAAAAATTTCAATTTAATATATAACAATATATTATTGATTCAATAATTGATTTATTGAATATAACATTCTATTACAAACACAAATTAATTGCTATCAGTAATTAAATGTAAATCAAAATCATCATCGTCGTCTTTTTCTAAGGAATTAAAATCAAACTCAGGCTCCTCTTCAGATCTCTCGCCCTCCTCATCCTCTCTAGATGAAATTTTAACATATTCATTAGTTAGATAGTTCAAAGGTACATTCTCGTCATATGTAATAGATACATTTATTTTATAAACATCCTCCTAAAATGCGTCACTTTCAATTCTTTGTTCTCATTTCCATGTGATTCAAAAATACCTTTAGGTTTAACTTTGCAAAACTAATCTGACTTATCTCATTATAAGATGGGAAAAGGGACATAATACACCTGGATCGCTTGCATTTCCATCACGAAAGTTTCAAATTGTATAAATCTTCTTTGCTGGTTGATTTTAACTACATTGTATCAATCATGTACTTTTGTACCAACATTAGGAGTTGGATCATACCAATCACTCTTAAATATCACACTCCAATTTATTGGCAATGCGTACTCAATTTTTAAAATCTCAATAATTTTATCATAGTAATCCATCAATTCTCCCTGTATGCAAACTCCACTATCTACTGTTGTCGTGCCATGGCCATGATATTATGTATGATATTTGTATCCATTAATGAAATACAAACAGCTTGCAAAGGTCCTTTTGCAAGATCGCATATTAAATTGTTCTCTATTGAATTTTCTAAGGCCTACACAAAAGAAATTATCATATTAAATATTATAATGACATTTGAGCATTTTAATCTTATAATTCAACCATTTCAATAATTGTAAGTGAAAACTTACATATTTCTCGAATCGTTGAAGAAAATGTCTTCCAACTTCTTTATTGATATCATCCTATCTTTTTCTTGGGCATTAGCTCACGTAACCATTCCTCTTATAATCTAAAATAATTATTATGTATTTCAATTGTGAATAACACTAAATTTCAAAACTCAAATAATCAATTTCAACTTACTGCATGAAAAGATGAGCCTTTAGATAGTTCAATAAAATGTAACTACGGGCAGTCTCTATTTCTTCCTCAGTTAACATCTTTCTTGTTGAACGTCAATATGTTCATCGAAGATATATGAAAATGGATGGGTTACCATCAACATCATCACCCATTCTAACCCCCCGCCCATGTCATTACAAGGAACTTTTTTTCTCTTGTGTGAACATACAGCTCATAATAATATGAAAAAAGTACTTACTTAGCATTACATATCGAACCTTCAAATCTAGCCTTGTTTTTGACATTTTTCTTCAAGTGATGCAAATACTTATATTAGCAAATAAGTTTATTACAATTATGTTATTAAAACATGTTATTACTTTAGTTTAAATATTTATCATAATTATCTCTCAAACAAATACATACATCGATATTGAACTTGACAGAAAGTTTAGCCTTATGTGCTAAATGCACAGGCAGATGTTCCATACAGTCAAAAAAGTTTATAGGGAAAATCCCTTCTAATTTGCACAAAATTACTAGAATTTCCCTTTCTTGTTTTTCCATTTCAGCCAACTTTATTTTAGATTATGATAAGCTTTTGAAAAACAAACTTAATTATGTTATAACTTCCTAAACCTTATTTGGTAGCAACTCCCAAAATGCAATTGGAATTAGCCTTGGTATAAACACATGACAATCATGACTTTTTATCCCAAATAACTTGTACTTCCACATGTCCACACACCTTGTCAAGTTTGAAACATAACAATTGGGAAACTTTAGACTTTTCAATCGTTCACACAAATTTTCCTTTTGTTTTTTATCTAAAGTGTAACATGCTTTCAGATATTTACTGATGTGAAGATCTTGATCTAACTCATTTCTTCTACAAAAAAAATTTCATATCAGCTCTGATTTTGCATTGTCCATTATCCGCCCTTCAATGTTCCTTATGATATTGAATAAATTGTCAAAAATATTTTTTCAATATGCATCACATGTAGATTATGACATATCAAATTAGTTTTCCAATATGGAAAATTCCAAAAGGTGCTTTGTTTTCTCCAGCCAAAGTTTTTACTAATGTTTGTATTAACTACATCAGCTTCAAGTTATGTAACTTTCAACAACCCTAATTGATCAATCTCCTATAATATCTCTTCACCAGCTTTGTGAGAGGGAGGAGGTATTTGTACCATCCTATTCTTAATAAACTTTTTTTATTACATCTAAATGGAAGATATGGACGAAGAAATTTCTTGTGGTTGTCAAACCAATATCTTTTGCCTCGTTTGGAATATAAAACATATCAGAATCATTACCAAAATAAGGACATGCCAATTTTCCTGCTATGCTCCGTCCAAACAACATAGTATATGTCGAAAAATCACTAATAGTCCATATCAAAGCTGCTCTTAACACAAAATTTTGTTTCAGAGACACATCATATGTCTCCACACCATATTCCCAAAGATATTGCAATTCAGATACCAATGGTTATAAGAATACATCAATTTTATGTTTTAGATTTGTAGGCCCTGACACAATCACTATCAAGAACATATATGCCTCATTCATACACATCCATGGTGGCAAATTATAATGAGTAATTACAATTGGCCATGATGAAAATTGTTAGTCAGACTGACCAAAAGGTTGGAATCCATCTGTCGACAATCCTAACCTAATATTTCGATTTTTAACTACAAACTTATAACGTGTGTTATTAAAATGTTTCTATGTTGGTTCATCTTATGGATGACTCATTATTTAATCTTCCTGTTCGTGTTCATTATGCCATCTCATGTGAGATGCAGTAATCATATACGTATATAATCTTTGAAGTTTTGAAGTTAGCGGGAAATAATACATCCTCTTCTAGGGTACTATTTTTTGTTTAATAGAATGCTTTCAAGGCTTAAACTTAGATTGACCAAAAAATTTACACTATTGTAATTCCACACCATCTCTCTACTACAATATATATCCTAATTTGCAACAACCAATTTTTTAAACAGATAAAAAAGACCTCTAATAAGTTTCTTCTTATTATAAAAACTATAAAATATTGTATGATCAAGAGGCAATGATTCATTATACCATTCAAAAATTTTATCAAAACTATGCCCTTAAGATTTTATGTTTAATATCCGAAGAATTGAAGACAATTGAGTCATTGTCTCACAATTTGGCCATAATTCTTAGTCAGCTAAGTGTGGTAAGTCAAAAAATTGCTTTCCATGTGGGTTTAGTTCTTCTTCAAAATTTTCTATATTTTCCTAAAAGATATAACCGGGTGTATTATAATCCATTTGCATGTTAGGATTTTCAGTTGCACCTACATTATCTGTTCTAAATCCAATCCCCCCTTTAAGCTCATCCACATTTACTAACGAGTTTACTTCATTACCCCTTGAGGGGCTGCAAATCAATGGCTCCCTATGTCGTGTCTACTTAAAATAATTTGGAACAAACCCTTTTCTCAGTAAATGGTCATTCACTTCATCAATATGAAGGAAACAAATATGTTTGCTCTTTTTACATGGACATCTATTCTTTGTCCCATCCATATATATAGGTTAAGAACATACATAATGTATAAAGGCTTCAACTCTGTAACACCCAGTATCTGATTTACCCGTTACACAAAAAAAATCGGTGTGAACTATAATTTTTGGTGACATCAAATTAATGATGTATGACACTTTTTCGGTGGTCACAGGGAATTGTACGAGCAAATTTTAAAGAATCATTCCAAGAGGGGCATTTTTGTAAATAATGAACAAAGTGGCTTATAAAAGAAGCTAGCTATAGATAAGACAAAACCTTGTCTTCTTCCGCCTCCCTCACCTACGAAAATCACCATGGAAGCTCTTTTTCAAGGTTTTCAACCTTTGTAACAAGAATGTGTAGGAGAATCAATCCAATCAGTCAATACAAAGCGGTAAGCCTCGATCCCGACACTTAATTCTACTGATTGAAGTTTTGTTTCTCCCTCTTCTTTTCCATGGCTATGAAACCCATTTGATGGAATTTAGGGGCTTGATGATCTTGATGATGAATTTTTATTCTTTGATGTCTAATGAAAAATTTACATGAGGAAATTTTCATTTTTATGGTGATTTGGGGCTAAATCAAAACCTAGGGTTTTGGAGTTCAAGCTGTCAATGGAGACAAATTC
>JAOSBK010000009.1:20873084-20897609 GCA_027568895.1 Erythroxylum shatona | reverse complement strand
TGAATGGTTCAAAAAAAAATTGTATACTGAGTTTTAACCGACTGATGTAGTACGCCACCCTCGCGGGGCACGGACTCAGATATCACCAACGATATCGGGTTCGGGTCACTCGAGAGTGGGGTGTTACAAATTCCTAAAGGCTTCTCAGTCATGAATTGCTTTCTATGTTGTACTAGCTCTTGTTGTAGCAATATAATATTCAAATTAAAAAACATACAGACATACTGTTGAATATAGAATAGAGGGCTTAATATGCAAGGAAAACTACATCTCTTCCATAATTAGTTCATTGTTATTCAGTAGTGATAAGGGCGACTGTTGAAACATCTAGTAAAGTTATTTTTTGTGACTAAAAGATTATGAATTCGAGTAACAGAAACAATCTTTTTGTAAAATACAAAGGGAAGCTTTATGCACGACTGATAAATGAAACTCTTATCTAAATCACTAAAAACATTACCACATAAGTAGGGTTTGACTTGATTTTTTCCTTTCAAAATAATATTATTTTAATTAACTACTCTGAATTATTTGAATTTAATTGAAGTTCAGTTTAAATATTAATCAATTTAAATTTTATCAATTGATTTTTGATTGAGTCGAGCCAAAATATCTTCCTTACATAAAATTCAAATCAATTAGCTCTTTTAAGAACAACAAACCTATAATATATATTACATATAATTTATGTAAAAAGTATAATAAATTCACATAATTAATGCAAACACTAACAAGATATTACTCGAGAGTAAACCTTAGAGTAACTAGTAAAATTGTTTCTTTGTAACAATAAAATTACATATTCAAATAACAACAACAATTTCTTTGTACGCAAAACGAACCTTATGCATCGAATTAGTTTACTTTAACTTTACTGACAAGATATGACCTATGTAATTAGAAGTAACTAAACAAAAACTCGCCAACAATGAAGGGAAATATGAAAAAGAAAAGAAAAAAACTTTCGAATCCCTTTAAATCTTCTAACTCTTTATTGGTTTCAAATTTAAAAAAGATTTGACCTTTTCGATTTTTGAGACATATTAGATGATGTTAAATCTTTGGATGGGCAGCGACAAAGTGGCTGTAGTTTAGTGGTTAGAATTCTACGTTGTGGCCGTAGAGACCTGGGCTCGAATCCCAGCAGCCACATTTGTTATTTTACCATTTTCTGAAGAGTGAGTAGGGCCTTGAACCAAGCCTAATGAAATTAGAAAGAAGCCAATGCGCTGCGCAGGGTATTCACTCCCCTTTTAAGCCCGTTATTTTTCCCGCCTAAACACTCCTTGCCCTAATCCCTCTCTTATTTTGCCGCCAAGTCTCCGTCTCCCTTCTCAGCTACTTGAGTCTTCATTCTCTCTCGCATTTCATTCTTCACTGAGCCATGAAAACTTTGGATCTGGACGCAGAAAGAGGTACTTTGTCTTTCTCTATCTCTCTGAATATCAATAGGATCTTCTGGATCAGCCCACATTCTCTTCTTTTGTTTACTCTTTTTTTTTCCGTTTATTCTTTTAATCTTTGTCGCAGCCCTTGCAAAGGATTTTCTATCGAACTTCGCGAATGCTGATGGCGAAGCCAAATACATGAACATTCTCGTGAGTTCCCACTGTACTCTTGACAGTAACGAGTTCAAGACATTTTTGAATTCACAACAATAGAAGCTACGCTCTCTTCATGTTTCGATTGAATTAATCCTATTTTGTTCTTTTGTCTCCAGCAAGATGTCGCGAATCATAAGATCCGTGCAATCCAGATAGATCTCCAAGACCTTATCAATGTACAGTTCTATGTGCCTTGCTCCTACCGTTTTCCAAAATTTGGAGATTGTAATAGTCGTTACTTGTTTTGCTCTAGTATAAGGATTTGGATGAAGAGTTTTTGGTACGAGTTACTGAGAACACTCGAAGATATATTGGGGTTTTTTCTGCTGTGATTGATGAATTGATGCCGGAGCCTACGGAGGCATTTCCTGATGATGATCATGACATATTGATGACTCAGAGAACTGAGGACCCGACAGAGAATGCTGATGGTTCCGACCCGCACCAGCACATGCCTCCTGAAATTAAGCGTTACTAGTAAGCTTTATCGATTTTAGCTTGCTTGTGTTCCTATATCAACGGGATGCTTTAATTTGAAATTTAAGGCTGTTGTTTCCCATGGAATTTGGATATATCAGAAGAGAACTTAATTAACTGCGAGTGGTTATATTCACTGATAAATGATATGCATTTCTTGAATTTCTAGGAAATTGATGATGCAGGAATATGATTTTTGTGGTTATTAACTAATTTTACACAGTAGTAGTTACTCAATTTACATGTTCCCAAGCTCTATATGTGATTTCCTTCCTCTTGAGTCATACTTACCTCTAACTTTCTGGCTTCAGCCAAGTCTATATCAGGGCACCGTCAAAGGGACGGCCATTCACTATTAGAGAAGTTAAGGCCTCATACATTGGTCAGCTTGTAAGGATTTCTGGTATTATAACCCGTTGTTCAGATGTTAAGCCACTGATGCAGGTAGCTGTGTATACATGTGAAGATTGCGGCTTTGAAATATACCAGGTAATGAGTATGAGCTACTGAACGATTTGTGAATGTCATTATCAGCCATCTGTTAGCATGTCATAAATAAATGTTCCTTCTGACCATTTTTCAACTTTCTACTTTTTTGATAAACTGATCATCAATTGTATGTCTCAGGAAGTAACTGCACGAAACTTCATGCCCTTGTTTGAGTGCCCGTCTAAACGCTGTGATATCAATAAAAGAAAGGGAAACCTTATTCTTCAACTGAGGGCATCAAAGTTCTTGAAGTTTCAGGAGGTGCCTGCCAATTTTTTGTTCATGTTGAACATGCTAACCTTTTCTATCAAGATTATTTAGAAAGACGTTCATTTTACAGGCTAAGATTCAAGAGTTGGCAGAACATGTACCAAAAGGACATATTCCACGGTCAATGACTGTTCATTTTAGAGGAGAACTCACAAGAAAGGTAGTGATTCATGAAACATGTAATTTTGATTTTGCATAAAATACGGATCTGAATGACTGCAACTCTTTTAAGCTTTTTGATAGTTGCTGAACGAGGACTTCTGGGATGATTGTATTACACTTTAAGACACAGGAAAAGCAAAATTCTTCACATGATTTGATCTTCTGCTTCATTACGTTTGAGTCTCATAATTTCAAGTAGACTTCATATAACTGTATCCTATCTGCAACCAGAACCTTTCATTCATGCATGGCTGTTTATCAATGTTGTTAGGTGGCTCCAGGAGACATCGTCGAATTATCAGGGATCTTTCTTCCTATTCCTTATACTGGTTTCAGAGCTCTGCGTGCTGGTTTGGTTGCTGATACATATATAGAAGCAATGTCTGTAACTCATTTCAAGAAAAAATATGAAGAGTAAGCCACTTGTTGGTTCTTGACTTGGGTTTCAGCCAATTTATTTACGAAGATATTTGCAGTTGCAAACTAACACTTCCACTTCCTCTTCTAAGTACCGAACACAGAAAATTAGTTCTCTATGACAACATTGAAACCTGTAGTTACAAAGAGAGTGTGGAGACAAGCACTGTCATATGTAATAAATTGTGTTGTATTGTAGGTATGAACTCAAAGGTGACGAGGAAGAGCAGATTGCATCTCTGGCTGAGGACGGTGATATTTATAACAAGTTGGCGCAATCATTAGCTCCAGAAATTTATGGACATGAAGATATTAAGAAAGCCTTACTACTCTTACTAGTGGGCGCACCTCATCGGAAACTGAAGGATGGAATGAAGGTAAATTAATAATTCTACTTGTTACTGTAGAACGTTTCTTGACAGATAGACTTAAAACCAACCTTAATGATTGAAGTTACTAACTTTATTGAGATCTCTGTTCTGTTGTATGTTTCACAAGAACAGAGTTATGAACAAAATGTAGGGATGTTGGAGGGAGATATATTTCCAGTTCTGTGATTAATTATTTGAAGTTATATACTCTTCATTATAGAAAGGTGGAATTGTTTTTTGTTCTTTTCCTTCGATGAGTAAGGATAAACGAATTTTTAAATAATTACTTCAAGGATTGCCTTATGTTTAAGACTTAAACATCTATACTAACTTCAAACGAATTGCAGATTAGAGGAGATTTACATATATGTTTGATGGGTGATCCTGGAGTTGCCAAAAGTCAGCTTCTGAAACACATAATTAATGTAGCACCCAGGGGTGTTTATACAACTGGTAGAGGAAGCAGTGGAGTTGGTCTAACTGCTGCTGTTCAGAAAGATCCAGTTACAAATGAAATGGTCCTTGAGGGGGGAGCTTTGGTATGACAAATACTTCATAATGTAAACTGTTTAAAATTCAGTGTGTTCTACCTAAAAATGTGGGATCTCAAGAAATTGGGCATACTGTTATTGAATCTTTGTGAACCAAATTTATGTTATTCATTCAAACTGAATGATTTAGACTTTTTATTCTCTTTGTCCTCTTTCTTGTCTTTGATTGGTTTAAGTTTATGAGTTTGCATTCATGGATCAATAGTAAGTTGCAGGTGAGAACTGTGCAGCTAATTCTACTGGCAGTCACTAAGATATATAGACCTTTTCAACTGATTAGTTGCTCAAATTTTTAGGTGCTCAAGTAAAGAAAGTTATTATTTGTTGCAGGTATTAGCTGATATGGGAATATGTGCTATTGATGAGTTTGATAAGATGGATGAATCAGATCGTACAGCAATCCATGAAGTTATGGAGCAGCAGACAGTCAGCATTGCCAAGGCTGGGATCACTACATCTTTGAACGCTAGAACCGCTATTCTAGCTGCTGCTAATCCAGCTTGGTAAAAACTGGTTTGAACTTGATATCATTCAATTTATTAGCTTCTTTTTCATTTCTTTCCCCTTCTTTTATCGTTCTCTTTGCATGTAAGTTAGTCTAGACACCTCAAACCTATATCCTGACGTGAGTTATGCAATTTGTGTTGCAGGGGGAGATATGATCTCCGGAGAACTCCAGCCGAAAATATTAACCTACCTCCCGCTCTTCTGTCAAGATTTGATCTTCTGTGGTTGATCCTTGATCGAGCAGATATGGAGAGTGATCTTGACATGGCTAAACATGTTGTGTATGTCCACCAGAATAAAGAACCTCCTCCTCTCGGCTTCACCCCACTCGAACCATCTATTCTTCGGTAATTATCTCATAGCCAAGTATTTAATTTTCCATGCTCTCTTACTTTTGTGGATTTGATGCCTGTACTATTTCATAAAGGACTTGTGGTTGGTAATAAACTAAACAATGGTTCACAACACTGAAGCTCTCTGTGTAGAGGTGGTGGAGGACATATTCTTATATCCCAAAAATGTTATCATTTGGTGCTGGGAAACCCTTTCTTTTTCTCTCAAATTTGAGAACAAAATATATGACTAATCTGAAAAAAGTTCCAACTCTGCTTGAATGTTGATTGTTGAGGTTAAGGGCTTAACGTTGATTCTCCATCTTAAATGCTAGAGCATATATTTCTGCTGCAAGACGATTGTCACCTTATGTTCCGAGGGAGCTAGAGGAATATATAGCTACAGCATACTCGAGCATTCGACAAGAAGAAGCTAAATCAAATGCTCCTCATTCCTACACAACTGTTAGAACTCTGCTCAGCATCCTCCGCATATCAGCTGTATGTCCTTTATTTACCTTTTCCTTTTTAACTTGGATTTATTTCATGACAATAGGTGGCACACAAGTTTGTCGGAGTAATAGAAAATAGTAATTCCCGTATTATATATCTGCATATATGGCGTTTTCAGTTATGTTATTGTAGTGGTTTATTTTTTCTATCCTGGCAGGCTTTAGCAAGGCTCCGATTCTCAGAAACAGTGGGCCAAAGTGATGTGGATGAAGCACTAAGGTTAATGCAGATGTCAAAATTTTCTTTATATTCCGATGAACGCCAGAAATCTGGTCTGGATGCTATTTCTCACATCTATTCAATCCTGCGGGATGAAGCTGCAAGGGCTAACTCCATGGATCTGAGCTATGCTCATGCACTAAACTGGATTTCTAGAAAGGTAAGACAATTTCTGAACTTGAATTTGGTACTGACTTTCCAAGTTATGGGACTTTGGTCATTGATTAATGTGGTTGCTTAATAACAAACAGGGGTATAGTGAAGCTCAGTTGAAAGAATGCTTGGAGGAGTATGCAGCCTTGAATGTGTGGCAGATACACCCTCACACCTTTGATATTCGATTTATCGATGCCTGATTCTAAGTTGCCTGCTTTGATGCTGTAAATTAGTATTTGGGATTTCTCTTCATACAGATGTGGGAATTGTTGGACTAGGAGTAGGACTCATGAGCAGCACTTTGATGAACTAATATTGTTGTTGATGTTAGATCGATGTAGCTTTTCTTCCCCTTCAAAAAGGCGTTGGTGGTTTCTGTATCCGTTTTGCTAAATTATTTATTAAAACTTAAAATTTTACATGGAATTTTTTCAAGATAAACTAAATAAGTTTCTAACAAATTATAAATTACTAAATGAATCATAGGTTTAAAGTTGATATAGGCTACAACGAATTTCTTATAAATTAAAAATTCTGAAGTTGAAAATTTAAGATGGAAAAAGAATTATTAGTATGTTAGTTAAGATTGACAAAAAGATGTCACGTTTTATTTTAGGGAGCTTAGATAAAATGATGACTCTTTTATGAGATTAATCATTTCATTTTTGTGAATATTGTTCCTACTTAGCTTACTATGCCAGCATCAACTTATTTTAAAACGCCAAATTTACTCCCATGGTACTATAATACCCTTCGGCATTGAATCAAAATTCTTAACTATTGTGGGTATTTAAGTCATTTCAAAATAGCATCTGCGTGCACTGTAGATCCAATTCGCTGTTTAATAATCAACTTAATAATGGGGCGAGTAAAAAAGACTGGCTTTCCTTTTTGGCTAATTTTTTCTTTTTTTGTTTTTTTTCCCTGTACGCTGTATCCCTCCTCCTCCTCTTTCATTTTCCTTCCCTATTCTGCTCTGTTCTGTTCCGTACTTCTCTTCTCACTACGTATGTACAGGAACACCAACGGCATAAAACGAACATAAAAAATAATCACAGACAATAATCTATATCTCTCCTCCCTTCCTTTGCTCTCCGCAAGTCGGTTCCTTTTGGTTTCCACATGTGGCAACTGAAGGCGAGAACTTTTCTTCTTCTTCTTTTTAATCTAATTTCAGATATTCATTTTTATTTCAGTTCCTAATCGTCTCTTTAACGCCGCAAGCTCTATACTTGACTTGGAAACTGTACCTTATCTTGAGGTACAAATTGATCTTTTTTCTCTTCCTTTTTATCTATTTATCGATTTTGTATGTGATGCCCTTGCATGTATGTATTTCCAAACCCTTGCATGTATGTTTAGTTGGATCTTACTAGTTTTTGTTATTTTGCAAGCTTATGCAATTTTAATGCACTGTCATATTGCCATTTGGGTATGTCAGGGCTAATAGCCTTATGGGGTTCTCTAATTTTTGCTTTGTTTTTTATTATGCTTGAATTAATCCGTTAGCTTCGAGATTCAATGTTGGTTTTGACTTGTTAAGCTGTTTAATTTTGGTTTTTTTTTAAATCTTTGCTTATATTTGTTGAACTTTAGTTTTGATCATGTTGTTAGCTTTTCCTGAATGCTTTACTGTAATGTGGCTAAGTATGGTGATTGTGGAATGTTTTGCTAGAGGGAGTTGAGGCTGTTTATATCTCTTTTCTTTTGGGTCAACAACCTCTTATGGGGTTGAAGTCTCAATTTACCATGTGGGAATATTGTCTTGTAGGGTGTTTAGTTATGGTATGTTTATAAACAGTCTAGCTGGATACCTGCTGTCAACGTTGAACTTTTAAAAGGATCCTTGTGAGTATCGAACTGGAGACGTGGAGGACCAGTGTGCATTCGGAAGTGCGCTGTTTGACCACTCTGTTATTGACTTGGCATTAGTTTCATTACTGATTAATTTTCTCATATGTGGACTCTTGCTTCACAGAAATGCTCTAATCAGTATGTGACAGAGCGATACGGCACTGTTTTGTCAATTTTCAAAGTTGATTGAAATGACTTCTGGTATTGCCCTAATTTGTCCTTGAGGGGATTGATTTTAATAGGACAGATATTGGCTAATAGCTCTACTCCAGAACAATATAAATAGTCAATGTGGTCAGAGAAATGGAATCGAATAGAATCTGGACTGTCCTGAACTTCGTCCTCACCGCTTTTTGTTGAATAATAAGATCTTGCAGATTGTTTCTAAGATGTATTACCTTCCCTTTTAATCCCATCCAAAGTAATCCTTGAAATGCTATTTATTAGTCTTGATGTAACGCTTGATTTAGATAGAAAGAACTCACAATTGTGATGGAAAATTACATATAAGATTCCAATTTTACTTCTAATGGTTGCTTGATCCTTATACCAAAAGGAATGTAGAGAAATCATGAATGAGATCAAAGTTTAAGAAATCATGCACAGCAGTTGGAACATTTTTCAAAATGGTGGATCACCAAAGATGCTTGCTTTCAACAATTATGTTTTCTCGGAGTTTGTCTCTCTGTGTACACTATGTGCATTTAAAAGATGTGGTTCTTGGTTTTCAGGTTCTTATGAAAGTATGGAAATTTGGAAGTGTGCATCTTCTAGTGGTACAGCTTCCAGTAATAAAGCACCTCTCAATCACCCAAGTACGGCTTTGGTGAAGTCACAATTTGAAGAACAACAGAGAGCTACTAACCATACTATTAAGACAGACATAGATGTAGATCTTAAAGAAGTATATTTTTTGATTTTACATTTTTTGTCTTCTGGGCCATGCCAAAGGACCTTTGGGCAATTCATGAATGAGCTTTTGGAACATGAACTTCTACCAAGAAGATATCATGCTTGGTTTTCAAGAACAGGCGCACATAATGGAACAGATGGCAATAATGGACTGTCTCTTCCTTTAAATTATGATACGCTGTTGGGCAGGTATGGTTTAGTGGCTTTTGAATCTATTGTTTTATATTACATTTTACGCCATATCATTCAAAGCGAAGATGAAAATTATTGTTAATACCTTGTTTCCTTCTCATTATAAATGGGCATAAACTATAGCCTGGCACGTGTCCATTGTTCCACATTGAATTTCACCACACATCTCTCCTTTTTCCTTTTTAGCTAACTCTTTGTGTGCTATCCTTAGATAGTTGCCTTCTTTTTTGCACATTTGGCAAATTAGTTTAAAATTCCTTTCCTAAAATGTATCGGATTGTGTATCAACTGGTTTCCATTGGATTTCATAAACATAAATAGGTGCTACGTTTTTGTGTCAAGTAATTAAGCAATAACAGAGTAAATAAACCATGACAAGCAATATTTGGCAGTCAATAATTTAAAAGTGGAAGCCCTGTTAAGGGCAAGGTTTGTTAATGTTATTGACGATCATTATCAAAATGACCTTTCTGCTGCCTCACATTTTAAGAGAAGCCTTACTTCAGGCAGCGTGTCTCTTGTGTAATAACACACCTTCTAATTGCTTGCTTATCAGGTATCCTCATATTGAGAAAGATCATTTGATAAAGCTTCTAAAGCAACTTCTCCTGCATATTGCCTCTCCTATGGGAGGAAAGATCCGAGCTCTTCCAAATGCAGCTGATGTTCCTACATTGTTGGGATCTGGCTCCTTTTCACTTTATGACGGTATTGATATCTTATTATAATCACATACAGAATGCAGTAGGCCTAGGTGATGTCCCTACATTGTTGGGATCTGGATCCTTTTCACTTCTCGATGGTATTGATATCTTATTATAATCACATACAGAATGTAGTATGCCTATGTGCACTTTTCATAAAATGCACTCAACAATTTCTATTTTAGTCATGTCATTATTTCCTCCTTGAAAATCTTGCCTACGTTCGGTTAAACTTGAATTACCCTGTGAGACTGCAACTTTTGATGCTTTGAGGTATAAACCTGAGGTTAGCTATTTCATTGAAAATCTTCTTGTGCTATACTATCTCGAGAATTTCAAAGACACTGCTATAAGGGATTATGACTGTTGGTTGCCTTTTCTACTAGGATAATTATTAACTACTATATTTAACAAGTAAGATGTATGGTCAAGAATTTGTTAATTTCAGTGTGGCTTTTAATCATTAATTCACTAGGAACTTTCTTGATTTCTGATGTATACTTCAAAATTTTCTTAAAGGCTGCCTTTTGTCTTAGTAGGATAGCTACTGTAGAGTTCTCTTCTCCCATAAATTCTTTGAAAATGTTTCTGTTTCTTGCTAGGATAGCTTCCATCTCTCCATTGCTGATATTATCAACTACTATTCATCTATCATGGCCTTTCTGAGTTTTCTTTCCTCATACTATTTCTCTTTTGGATTTGAATAGTGATTCTGCGCTCTTAGTTAGGATTTTGGTCTTCTTCCCACATTTTTCCTCTCCCGTTTTTACAGACGACAGAACTATGCATAAACAAGTTAAGCATTTGCCAGTGCATCTGCGTTGGCCCCACATACAGGCTGATCAGGTACATGGCCTGAATTTGAGGGAAATAGGAGGGGGTTTCACAAAGCACCATCGTGCTCCTTCTGTTCGTGCTGCATGCTATGCCATTGCTAAGCCATCAACCATGGTGCAAAAGATGCAAAATTTGAAAAAGTTAAGGGGCCACCGTAATGCTGTGTATTGCGGTGTGTTTTCTCCTCCAACTTTGTATTCATATTTTCTCTTTTTGAGTATATTCCTTCCAGGTTCAGTTGAAGTTGCTGATCAAGGTTTTAAGAGAGCATGCCCTTGGATTCAATTGCATTAATTACTGCTTAATGTTTTTGCTTGACTGGCATATGTGGTTTAACGATTTAAAAGATTATAATCAACTGAAAAACATTGGCGAAGATATCAGTAGATATTTTACCAAACTTTACCATATTATTTTCTTATTCAGTCCAAGTTGCAACACTGATGTAATTAGCTATGTAGTAAGACATAAATTTTGAACGGTAAAGAATATACAAGTATTGAAGTGTTAACTTTTGAAAAAATATGCTAATCGTGCGTCCCTATTTGTTACCTCTATGCCATTATTCCCTTGCCATCAAGCCATCATAGCAGTTAATCTGATATTCTTATTGCTTGATTTCTACAGCTATATTTGACCGTTCAGGCAGATATGTTGTTACTGGTTCAGATGATCGTCTTGTCAAGATTTGGTTGATGGAGACTGCATTTTGCTTGGCCAGTTGCCGAGGACATGAAGTTAGTTTTGATTGTATACTTAAACTGTGACGCTAATAACTATTTCAGCAAAATCTTTTTTAAAATTTTTGATCATATTTCTTATACTTTTCTTTTTGCAAAATCAATCTGTTTGACCTTTTGTGGCTATGCACTGAAGGGTGACATAACTGACTTGGCTGTAAGCTCAAATAATGCGCTAGTGGCGTCTGCTTCAAATGATTTTGTTATTCGAGTTGTAAGATTTCCAAACCTTGATGTTAAGTGTGTTTAATTGGTTGTCATTAAGGTTTAAATAGTTCTTGGTCTACTGTAGTGGCGCCTGCCAGATGGGATGCCAATTTCAGTCCTGCAGGGGCACACTGGAGCCGTCACTACCATTGCATTTAGCCCCAGGCCAGGCTCTGTTTACCAGCTTTTATCGTGAGTCTCAATTTCACTGTTTTATTTCAACGTATACTTGGTTGATTCTCTTGCTATCATTTTTAAACTGAAAACTTTGAGTTCAATGAAGCTTGATGTCATATGTCAGTTTCATATATTTGTTTCATGTTTTTGCATGGCACAGAGCAGTTCTCTAAAAAATTTGCAATACATGTCTCCGGTTCAGTAATGTTCATAAATATAGCCAGAAGACAATCCTGACTTTCTTTAATCCCTACTCTTTTAGGTCATCTGATGATGGAACTTGCCGAATCTGGGATGCTAGATCCTCCCAAAGTAGTCCTCGGATTTATGTACCAAAACCATTAGATGCCTCTTCTGGTTCGACAAATTCCCATTCTAGCATGGGCAATTACATGGCTTTTTTTGAGAATTAAATGGCCAATTACATGGTTGTATGACCACTAATTGTTTTTTTTTATTTGCAGTTAAGGGACATGCTGCATCCAATAATGGACCCTCATCAAGTGGTGGCCCACCAAGCAATCAGATATTATGTTGTGCTTATAATGCGAATGGGACTGTTTTTGTCACTGGTAGCTCGGACACTTATGCAAGGGTGTGTTTGGATGCAAAGTCTGAATCCAACTTTTGTGGTGTATCTTTTAGTTCTACATTACACGAAAATCACTCTATTTTTTGGAAATGGAATATTGCAGGTCTGGAGTGCTTGTAAATCTAACACTGAGGAGGCTGACCAACCAATTCATGAGTTGGATGTATTGGCTGGTCATGAGAACGATGTCAATTATGTTCAATTCAGGTTAGTCAGTTTTTGTTAATAGTTTAATCATCTGTACAGTTTCAAATTAACTGTTCTGCTTCTGCAGTGGCTGTGCTGTGGCTTCAAGATCTTCAATATCTGATGTCTCGAAAGAGGACAACTTTCCAAAATTCAAAAATTCATGGTCTGCAAGCATCTTCTTTTTTAGCAGCAATATGATTACTGTTGATTCCATTTTTATCTAGTCTCTTTTTCTGGACATATGAACTACCTATTACTTCTTGTTGTCATAAGTATCATGCACTTATGGCCTTGTCCGATGTTGTTAGGTTCTGTCATGATAACATAGTCACTTGTTCTCGAGATGGTAGTGCAATTATATGGATTCCAAAATCACGCAGATTCCATGTGAGCTCCTTCTGATCAGTACCCAGCAAAATTTTTGAGTGTGCAATTCTATTGAGCATCTTTCATTAGATATTTTCAGAATTTCTTTTGCATCATCAGCCTGAAAAGTTGGAATTGCATCATGACGCATAATGTTGCATGTTTTTTTTCTGAATATCTTGTTATTGTCTTAGGGGAAATCTGGCCGTTGGACAAAGGCATATCATCTGAAAGTTCCACCACCTCCACTGCCTCCACAGCCACCTCGAGGAGGCCCACGCCAGAGAATTCTGCCAACACCTCGAGGTGTTAATATGATAGTGTGGAGCCTGGATAATCGCTTTGTACTTGCAGCTATAATGGGTAATTATTAATATTTAGTATAGTGCATTGACTCCCCTATATCTCTGTACCGACTCTGAATTAATTTTCGTAATTGTTATAACAGTTAAGAAATTTGTGTAATGTATATCCACATCAAACTAGAGTTGTCTCGTTGATGATCTTCTTTAGTTAATTATCCTGTGCATGTTTTGTTTATTTAAACCCAAAATTTGTCCATTCTTTTGAGGCACATCTTGATGTTGAGGTCCATGGAAATTTCCTTTAGGCTGAAATGAAAAGAGCATTTAACGCAAGTACTGGCAAACAACTTAGGCTTACATATCTTAACCCAAATGATGCAGTAGACGGATGGGAGATCAGCCTAACAATCTTATTGCAGTCTCAACCTCCTACCAGTCGATTGAAGCTATTAAACTTACTAATGCATGACCTGCGGATAATGCTCTGTTTTGCTAATTGTTGATTTGTTAAGATGTCTGTGCTTGATTTTTGTCTGTATTTTATTTAAAGGCCCTCAATTGGGTTTCATTTGTGCAGATTGCAGAATATGTGTTTGGAATGCCGTTGATGGCAGCTTAGTACATTCCTTGAAAGGTCATTCTGAATCTGTGAGTAGAAAATTGATTATGGCCCTCATTGTAGAAAATCGATTATGGCCCTCATTATGTTGCTTTTTCTTTGATGTGCTTGGCCTGAACTTATGATGATTCAGGTGATCAAGGATTTTATTTTTCCTCTTGATGCTTGGACATGTCATCCTTTATGTTCTGGCTCTCTTTGAGTCCTTAATAATGTTAAGGTTATAATATCTATGACATCAAGAAGATACCTATCAGTTTTTCCTTCTCATTTGAATTGCTTTTGTAACTGTCTCATCAAATTTAATTTTCTTATGCCTGTTCTCAACTTCATGTTGCTTTAGCTGAATTTGAGGTTGATAAATTTTAATGTTCTTTTGTGATTCAGCTTGGTAATTTTTCTTCGGAATCGTGCTATTTATGTTCTTTCTCTAATTCGTAGTTGTCGTTTTGCATTCAAATCCTTTTTAAATCCTTTTGCATCTTCAGATTTGCCTCAATGACTGATTATCTATCGTTGAATTCTGGCAGTCCTATGTTTTAGATGTTCATCCTTTCAACCCAAGGATTGCTATGAGTGCTGGATATGATGGAAAAACAATTGTTTGGGATGTATGTTTCTACATCTCCATATTCTTTATGTTTATATTTTGTTACTTTCAAGTCAGAGCCTGTTGTTCAACTCTTGTCTGCTGTGTCATAGATATGGGAGGGAATTCCTATTCGGACCTTTGAAATTGGACGTTTCAAGTTGGTTGATGGGAAGTTTTCTCCGTAAGTGAACAACTAGACCATTGTCAAAATTTTTATATTCATTCTTATTAATTAGATCAGCAGTTTACATGTTTACTTGTTTTGCATTGGGTTTTAATTAAGTGTTATTGTTCCTGATTATTCATTTTCTGATGCCACAGTCCAATTAGAAGCAATTTGAACTAGTTTTCTTTTGGCTAAATCCTGGGAATTTTTTCACACCTTGGCTCAAAATTTATCCTGTTGATGTGACATTGTTTTCTGTTGAACAGGGATGGGACATCAATTGTGCTTTCTGATGATGTTGGCCAGATATACTTGCTAAACACAGGCCAGGGTGAGTCTCAAAAGGATGCCAAATATGATCAGGTAGAGGAAATTTTGATTCCAGTTCCTGGTCCTGCTTTGTTTTTGCCAGAATATAACTCGTTTGTGCTTTGATGTCTTGTGATTTATTTCTCTGCAGTTTTTCCTTGGAGATTATCGGCCCCTTGTTCGAGATTCTGCTGGAAATGTCCTTGATCAGGTATGTTCCTTGGCTATGAAATCTTTTGGTGAATCTGCTTTTGGGTGGCATAAACCTAAGTGCTCCATTTGAATTGCATAGCATCTTCTATTTATGTATCTTAATTCCTTAGGAGATACTAATTTTCCTGTAATTTTGAATTAATTTATATCAGAAAGAAATTTTTTTGGTGGATAAACATTTTTGTATCATGAGTTGCAAATTATTAAAAGTGTAAACTTATTTATTTTGTTTTTGATTACCTACAGTATGCTATCAAAAATCTTGTGATGAGCTTATTTTTGATGCAGGAAACTCAACTTGCTCCTCACCGGAGAAGTATTCAAGATCCCCTTTGTGATTCAAGTATGTTATTACCCTGACCGGCATGTACATAAAACTTTATGGGAGGTTCCTGGATTAAATAGACGTCATTATTTTTCTTTAATGGAACTTCCAGGTATGATTCCGTATCCAGAACCTTATCAGACCATGTTCCAAAAACGACGACTTGGTGCTTTGGGTCTTGATTGGCATCCTTTGTCCATCAATTTTGCCATTGGTCCAGATATATTTTTTAGCCAGGATTACCAAATGCCACCTTTGGAAGATTTGGACAGAATAATAGAGCCACTACCTGATTTTATGGATGCCATTTATTGGGAGCCAGAAAATGATGTCATGACTGATGACACTGACTCAGAATATAATGGTGCAGATGACTCCACCAGTGAAGGTGAGCAGGGTGGTTTGTCTGACAAATCTCCCAGTGATCCTGATTGTAGTACCAATGACAGTGCCAATGAAGATAGTCAAAATGATGGCCTTCGCAGGTCACGAAGAAGAAAACACAAGACTGAAGTAAGTGGTGTTTTAGCTGTCACTCCATTCCAATCTTTCCTATGAGCCAACTAAATTATGACTTTACAGGTTGAGTTGATGACTTCTTCTGGAAGGAGGGTCAAGAAGAGAAATTTGGATGAATGCAATGGCTCAATTTCCAGGAGTAGTGGAGCAAAGAAGATAAAAAGTGACTGGAAAATATCTAAAAAGAAGTCTTCCAAAGTAAAGTCGTCAAGACCTCTGCGGCTTGCAGCACGCAATGCCATAAACTCGTTCTCAAGACTTAATGGAACATCTACAGATAGTGATTCTGATGATGACTCGGAAAATGATACCTCCAACAGTGAGTCTGATATGCAAGATTCATACATTGAGAGCAGTAGCTCTGATAGACTCCAAAAGAATCCACATATGGAAGGTAGAAAGCAGGATAAACATATTTCCTTTGAGGCAGACAGAAAAGGAAAGCCTCAACCTGACAACCTCTGTGAAGGCCAAACAATTCCTGGAGATAGGAAAAAACTAGTCTTGAAACTTTCATTACGTGATTCTAAGAAACCTGTGTCTCCAGTTGACAGAAGGCTCAATGTTGAGGATAAGCCCGTTTTTCTAGCTTCACCTTCCACAGTCAATCATGAAGCTGGAGTTGACATGCATTCAAATAATCCAGAGTCATCGACCAGCACTAGATTTGGTTTGGTACTCTCCAGAGACCAGAATATAATTGATAACAGCAGTCAAGAAAAGCTTGAAGACCATGTAGAGTATTTTGCTAGAGAAGGAAACCAAATTGAAGGGCAAGAGGTTAACAACCACACTTTGAAGCATTCCGTATTAGGAAGCTTATCGCCAAATGATGCATATGTTCGTGAAGATGCAATGTCTGGTGCTCAGTGGGGAAGCATGTTTTATGTTAGTGGGTACGTTAGACCTGAGAGCTAACTAGGACTATTTATACTAAAATATTGGTAAATATTAATTTCTTTTCTTGCAGGGATCATGCTCAGATTCAAGAAGATGTATTACACAATCAAAATACTGCAAGACTTGAGGAGCTTGGCTGTTTCAGGAGGATACAAGAATCTTCATCATTTTCTTCATTAGCAGCTAGTAGCCTCCAATTGAAATGGGGTACGTCGGCAGCCCTTTCTAGTGTCATCCACACTGAGGGAAATGATGATAGATATGGATCTGATAACAGCAAAAATGGGGATTCACTGGAAGTAAGTGAAGTTGCTGACTTGAAATTGGCAGAGAAAGCGAAAGAGATCCCTCCAACCAAATCCACAAAGTTACGAATAAAAACAAAAGGACTGTTGGCTGACAGAAAAAGTTCAGCTGAACTGAACCTTTCAAGACAAATGGATGACCCCTACGGTGATAATGTTCATAAAAGAGACATGTCAATGAAACTGAAGGATGACTTGAATGGGTTTGATGGTGGTAAGAACTATCCTTCAAATGAAGCTAATCATCACAATTCAGCAAGTGGCTTATCTGAAGTTGCAACTGATGCAATTCACATTGCAGAGATGAAACCAGCTTCCTGGGAACCAAATTCGTCAACCTATAACTTTAGGTTGAGAGCAGGCCATGCTTTGCCAGAGATGATCAATAATTCTAGTAATAAGGTCCTCTCAGAAGAAAGGACATCAAGTTCAAAAGCAACCGTGAGACCAAGGTCTTCTAGAAACAGGAGAGGTAGTTATGATAATGACGTGTGGGGTTCGATAGCAAGCAAAGTAAATCAACCACTAAGAAAATTATCCTGGTTGATGCTGTCAAAGCATGAGGAAGGTTATCGTTATATCCCTCAGCTAGGTGATGAAGTTGTATATCTGAGACAGGTATCACATCTTTTTCTTTCTGGTTTTCCTTATATGAATGCAACTTCAGTTATTCTAAATTACGATTAATCCAATGCATACATGTGGTAGATGAAAAAAAATATTGAAATATTATCCGTTGGAGAAAATGTTGAACTTAATTCCAAGAAATTGTTGTTTAATATTATCAATCAATTTGTCATTTTTTCAGGGCCACCAAGAGTATATAAAGTCGAGAGGCTCACGAGAGGAAGGCCCTTGGGGTGTGTTTAAGGGATACCTTAATGCAGTTGAAATTTGCAAGGTGGAAAATCTTTGCTATGCCACTGTTGCTGGTTCTGGTGATAGCTGTTGTAAAATCAGGCTTAGATTTACAGATCCTTCATCCGGTGCATATCGTAATGCATTTGATCTGACACTTCCTGAACTGATTGATTTTCCTGATTTTGTTGTTGAGAAAACACGGTATGATGCTGCTATGAGTAGAAACTGGACAAAGGGTGATGAATGCCTGGTGTGGTGGAGGAATGCAAATGGGGAAGACGGTAGTTGGTGGGAAGGTAAAATTGTTTCCTTACAAGCAAAATCAGACAAGTTTCGTGACAGCCCTTGGGAGAAATATCTTATTCAATACAGTACTGATCCTCCGGAAGACCATCTACACAGCCCTTGGGAACTGCATGATCCTGACAGTGCATGGGAGCACCCCCATGTTGATTTTCATATCAGAGAGAAGCTATTGACTAGTATTGAAAGATTAGAGCAGGAAGTGAGTAGATATTGGACTAGCTTGTCTTTTGTGTCATCTTAACTACTAAACTTATGTCTAACATTTTTCAGTTGATCACAAGTGTTAACTTAGATCAATTACGAAAGAATTAATCATGTTTTGACTATCTTTACTTCAAAATGTCACAGGATAAGTATGGGATTCAGAAACTAAACGAGGCTTCGAAAAAGTTGGATTTCTTCAACAGGTAAATACCCTTTGCACCCCAGTGGGACAACCGACAACCTAGTAGCATATGCATATTGTATATATAAGGTTATGGGATTGAATTTACTGGAGAAGATGGGAAAAAAATGCGAGGATGTATTGACCTTAGGTTCTCATGGATTCTGGCAGGTTCCCAGTTCCTCTGTATCCTGAAGTTATAAATTCGAGGTTAGAGAACAACTATTACAGGAGCTTGGAAGCAGTAAAGCATGACGTGGATGTTATGATGGAAAATGCTGAATCTTATTTTGTGAGAAATGCTGAGCTATCAAACAAGATGAAACGCCTGAAGGATTGGTTCACAAAAAAATTGTCAAAGTTGGAGAAAGGTCTATCATCATAGCTTGATTCTGATAATGTTTTTTTTCTCACCTTACATTGTTCATCTGTCAATTCTTTTGTAAATGGAACACTCGGTACAGTAGGGGATGAGATGCCAGATGAAAGCATGGGTTTTTAATCTTTTTTTTTTGGTCAGAATAGCACAGATATGCTGAAAGTGAATTGATGTAAGGGTTAATCCAGGAAAATGAAAAAGAAGAGTTCTTTTAAAGATATATCTTTTGTGATATTATTAGCCCATGAATTGATAAAGCAATCAAATTTTGAGAGTCAAAAGCATACATACATTGTTCAAGTAATGAGATTCCAATAGTGTAATTTTGCCCAAGTCTTATCAGTTTGAATAATCTCAAATTGGTCTGTTCATTATGAATAGCTTTTGTCAGATTAATTGAACCTAAAAAGATTGATCAAATTTGAACCAAAGCTTGATTAGTTAATCAGGTTTAATTAGTTGTTGTTAAGCCGAGTTAGACTTTTTAGCCATGTTTTAAAAATGAAGTTAGAAGGTAAATTAAATTTATTTGGTATGAAACTGCTATAAAATTGGTTAAAATTTAAATTAAATAAAAGAATTTAAAATATCTCTTGAATAATTTGAAGTTAATTAAAAAAGACAATGATCAATAAAAATAATTGATTTATTTTGATTTATAAGAGTTTATTAATTTATAAAAATTGACTAATTAATTAATAAATTAAACTTTTAATAAAAAGTTATTAAAATAAATCAAATCAAAAAATTAAAACTAAAAAAAATAAAAATTTCAACATTTGTACAATTGATTCCATTAAGATTGAATTTTTTAATCATTATTTAGTTATAAAGGCACTGTGATGTGCGTAGAATTTTGATTAGGTGGCCTTATCTTATGAGGCTTTACAGGTCCTTTTTATGAGCTTATTTATCAATGGGTTCCATAAATACACTGCGTTACAAAATCTCCTCCTCCCTAAACCTAGTAGATCCCACGTCCTTGTATTCGCCGAAAACCCATGGCCGGCGGCAAAATAAAGAAAGAGAAGCCAAGACCATCAAACCACTTCCAAGGAGGTATATCTTTTCACAAATCGAAAGGGCAACACATCCTCAAGAACCCATTACTTGTGGACACTATTGTCCAGAAATCAGGCATCAAAAGCACCGATGTGATTCTCGAAATCGGTCCCGGTACGGGAAATCTCACCAAAAAGCTTTTGGAAGCTGGTAAAACGGTTATTGCTGTGGAGCTCGACCCTCGTATGGTTCTCGAGCTTCAACGTCGTTTCCAGGGTACCCCTTTCTCTAATCGCCTGAAGGTATGATCTTTTTTAGGTTTTCGTAATTAATTCGGATTTGGTTTGACGGAGTGGAGTTAGAGCCTGTGATTTATGACGATGAATTTCAATTTCGTAGTCTTCTTAAATTGGGTATTCACCATGCTGAACAAGCTTTCAGGGAGATTGTTTCTTTTTCATGTATACTGCAAGCATGCAAAATCAGTCCTCCTATATTTTTTTTTAATCTTTATTTTAAGATGTTATATGGTTTAGATTTGTTTGCGCTGTGAACGGAATGAAATTGATGTTCCAGGTGATCCAAGGTGATGTGCTGAAGACTGATTTGCCCTATTTCGATATATGTGTGGCGAACATTCCCTATCAAATCTCTTCTCCTCTCACGTTCAAGTTGCTGAATCACCAACCCTCATTCAGGTGTGCCATCATAATGTTCCAGAGAGAATTTGCAATGAGACTTGTGGCCCAGCCGGGTGATACTCTATATTGTCGGCTTTCGGTGAATACTCAGCTCTATGCTAGAGTTTTCCACCTTCTCAAAGTTGGGAAGAACAATTTCCGGCCACCGCCCAAGGTGGATTCTTCTGTTGTTAGAATTGAGCCCAGGAAACCACGGCCCCAAGTGAACCCCAAGGAATGGGATGGATTCATCCGCATTTGTTTCATTCGGAAAAACAAGACTCTTGGTTCTATTTTCAGGATGAAAAATGTTCTTTCTTTACTAGAAAAGAACTACAAGACCCTTCAGGCACTTCAGGCCTCTCAAAGTAGTTCCTCTGAGATGGACATATCGGGACTTGGAGATCCCAAGGATGATATGGACATGGATGAGGATGGAACAGATGATGAGATGGAGTTGGAACATGGAGATACAAATGGCGAAGTGTCTGAATTCAAAGCAAAGGTTTTAGCAGTGTTGAATGATGGTGATTTTCACGAGAAGAGGTCTTCTAAACTCACTCAAGGAGAATTCTTGTACCTACTGTCCCGGTTCAATATGGCTGGCATACACTTCTCCTAATCTTCATGTTCAAGTCAGTTTTGGTCCATGAGATAGAAGTCGAACCCAATTTTGTTCGTTTTGTTTGTCAACTTAGAATCTTATTTATAGTTGGTTATACTATTTAGTTCATTGCAAATGATTCCGCATTTCAGCCTGAGCTTGTGTATAACAGATGGATAATATTTGTGTTGCTGAAATTCCCCAATTTGATCAATGATTCGTGCAATTTGCAAGTTGCAGGAACAATCAAAGTTAGTTGTGGTTTTCATCAGAAAGAATAAGAAAAGAAAAATCATCATCCCTTAAGATCTTGATCAGAATTCTGGGAGGGAGGTAGTGATGATTACTAAAATTGATCAAATATCCCCTAGGTTTGAACACGGCTTCAGCTTGAGCTTGAGTTCGATAAGATTTAGGCGGCTTCAAAAATGATGTAATCTGATGTGCAGTCAATTAAGGTTGAGTCCTGTGTTAAAAATGACCATAAACTACAATCACAAGTAAATTATATGTAAACAGTAATCCGTTACTAGGCTGACTTTTAGTTGAATCTAATCTATTTTTTCCCAAAAACGAGCACGAGTAAGGATCAGTGTTATCTGTATAACAATAAGTGTATTAAGATTTAAGATTACTGTGAGCCTGAAATTGGACTCGACCGTATAAAATGCTGAGGTAAAAATAAAAGAGAGGCTGAATAAATCTCTGTGAGTTGTAACCCTTTTTTGGATTCTCATTTCTCAAGGGAAAATAAAATACTAACTTAGGTCCTTGGAAACCAACACAGCCGCCGACCTAATCGTTGATTTGCTCCCAAGGTTTGCTTGCTTCTCTATATCTCTCCGTCTCTCTTCTATTTTCCATCTAACCGTTCCGACGTCTCGGGGAACTAGGCTAGTACGATGCATCTGTCAGAATAATTTGCTACACGTACTGTCTGTTAAGCTTTCAATTGTTTTTTTCTTTGGTTTTATGTGTATGTGTAGCTCACCCTTCAGCTTCTTGTTCTTTTGAGTGCCGGATGCTTAAATACTGTATCAATTCCCTTCTTTTAACTGTATTTTGCCTCTGCAAATTTTGTGGGTAGAGTATCTGATTCACTTGCGGGTTCCTTTTCCTAAATGGGTAGCTATCTGTTTCATTTTTCTTCTTCAACTGATGAAACATTTTGAATTCATTGAATATATTCTGTAGGTGGAAATGGAAGCTCAATCTCAGGAGGGAATTCCTCGCGTTAAAGCGGTGCTTAAACTCGGCTCAGAGGTGTATTCTGTAAATGCAGTGAAGGGTGATCTCATCTCAGAGCAGTTGGCTTCAATGAAGGAGGAAAGCATGGGCATTTTGAAGGAATTCATCACGAAGCATAATGTACCAATCCACGTGCCCGATGAAGATCTGGTAGAGAGTTCCTCAGAAGACAATGACGATGAAATCTCCGACAAGTCTCAAGTTAAATCAAAGAAAACCAAACTTACCTGATTGGGTAGGGTTTTTACTTTGAAGTTGGTATTTGCATGGGAAGCTTAATTAGTCTGCTTCTAGCGATCTGGATAACTTCTGATATTGTGGAGCATCTTGTGCTAGATGAATTTCTGACTTCTATCTTGGTTCAGCCGTGCAGTTGTGTTCATATCAAAAGGATGAATTCTAATGTATGATTGTAGTTCTTTATGATGCATATCAAGTTTGGTTTCGATGAGATTTCTGGCATCACATTCTTCTTGTGCTTGTGCTAGCAGAACTAATATTCCGAAGCAGGTCATTGCTCATCAGAATGGAAGAATGGTATTCAATGTTCACGTTTGAGGATCAAGAAGTCGTAACTCATTCGCGCATAAAGAAGGCATAAACTTTATCCTCCTCCTCCGCCTCTCTTGTTGCTTCAAATCCCTTCACTGTAGGCATCTGTTATAAGAAAGAAACTAGGGTTTATCATTAGGTTTTAGGTCAAAACTATATGCAGAATGGTCACATGATTAATTCACCAAGTATTAATCAATGTTTAACATAAAAAGTTTCATATCAAAGCCAACCTTTTATCAACGTTGGATTAGAAGAACAATACCTCAAGATGTTCCTATTCCTGAAGTTGGATCCACAAATCATGATTTGGACCCAAAATAATTACCATGGCTTGCAATATTGGATTGTCTGACCGAAACATCCAAAACATAAAACAGACAACACCCGCCCAGTATAGTCCATCATAAAACCCCATAAAGTGCAATCGCTTAATAGTCTGGGGTTTGGTGCTCGTTGCAGAAGAAGCTAAATAGGCAACAGTAAGAGAGATACAGGTTTATTCTTGCAACCATGGGTCGTATGCATAGTAGAGGGTAATCGCTTTCTGTGTATTTGTTCTCTGGACAAGAAGCATTAGGAATTGTGATGGTTTATTGACGTGCGGTGGGTTTTAATGCAGTAAGGGTATTTCTGCTTCAGCTCTGCCTTATAAGAGGACTCCTCCAACTTGGCTTAAGATCTCTTCTCAAGATGTAAGATTTTAATTCCTATCCTGTTGATTTCTTTGTTTTTATCTATTGTTTTCTATCGAGTTGTTGCGAATAACATGGTTTTGGAGATGTTAGTGGCAATGGCGAAGTGTTAGGACTTATATTGATTTGGTTGCTTGTTGATGAAACAATGCACATGAACATTGTGAATTGGGGACTGTGTGAATGAGATCATGCAGTAGTATCAGTTCTATAAATTGTGGAGGAGGGAAGCTTGATATTTTTCGGTTGTATTTTGTATAAGGTGGAGGATAACATATGCAAGTTTGCAAAGAAGGGTCTGACTCCATCTCAAATTGGTGTTATTCTTCGTGACTCTCACGGTATTGTTCAGGTCAGAAGCGTTACTGGTAGCAAGATCCTTTGCATCCTTAAGGCCAATGGTAATTTGTCTATATTTTTTCTCAATCTTTATATTTATCCTTGATCTCTGAATGTGCCATGATAGAATGAGTGGAGAGGAAGAGAGATGGACTTTTTGGTCTTGATGTTTCCTTTCAAATTCTATGAACGGTGTTTTAGTTGGAGTGTTGATAGAACTCTAGCAATCTTTATTTATATGTGTTCTGTTGTGTAGTATTCCAAACACCCAGTATACCCAGTGCTTAGTAAGTAAATGACAGTGTATTCTTTAGACTATAGATCAAGAAACAGAAAGAAAAGAAGTATAGCAGTAATGTATGCTCACAAGACTGCTCCTGGAC
>JAOSBK010000009.1:20856106-20872817 GCA_027568895.1 Erythroxylum shatona | reverse complement strand
ACAATTACTTATTTTCCCTATAAGTACTTCTGTCATTTATGAGAAATAAACACAGAAATTATCCTCAAATTTGTTCATTATATTATGTGCAGGACTAGTTGAGATAATATTAGTCATGATGTCTATGAAGACCCCCAAAATGATGGTCATGTAGTCGACTTCTTCAGAGAATATTGAGCCCTTATCTGTACTTATAAATACATGCTTCCTCCTTTTAGTTGGAATATATTCAGGTTTGAGGGCATATATTCACTGATGTGCTTTATCTTAGAATTATGGGTCCCATTTTGAGTATCTTTCTCATCCAAATTATACCTCCTATTAGTATGAAATATCTGCAGGATGATGATTTGAAATTTTTGAACTTTTTGCATTAGGTTTTAATTTTTAATTGATAGACATAGCTTTGAATGGTTGGAGGTTCATTTCTTTGATTATTTAACCTTGTTGTCAAACTATGGAAAGCACCAGTGATATGCTATGTTAACTTATGCTTTCTTGATAGTTAATGGTGTTAGTACTCCATGCTGGAAACATTTATTATACTCCCCGATTAGATTACCTTGATATATTGCTTGCAGACTGGTGTTCTATGAATTAGTCTTTTTCCTGTGTTTTTAAATCTTGTAGTCGTCTGTTTTATGTTTCTTTTTGCGCTTATCATCTAGTACTAGTTTGATTTTGTTTAGTTCATATCCATTTATTCTGATCTTTTTTATCCTCTTCTTTTGCAGCGAATCCACAACTGCAAGCACTCTCGTGGCTTAGGCTAGATATGTTTTCTTGACACTACTTGTGCTGTCATAGTTCATTAAACTCTAGAAGTTCTGGTTATAATTTTAGGTTGGCACTGAAATGGATTCGCGAACATCTTTAGTGTTTCGATGAATCAATTTTGGGTTTCCTTTGTTATTTTCATTGCATATTTGCATAATATCTTGCATGCTGTACTTTTTGCAAAATTTTTGTGTTTTTTCATTGTTTAATTCGGATTAGCCACAAGTGCTACTTTTTAACTTTGATACTTCATTTGGTCGTCCTAATCTAGGACATGAAATCACATAATCGAATTTCTTCTGGTCTTTTATTATCTCCCCAAAGAAGTATACTAGTGCTATGGAAATTCAATGTAAATATAATCCTACTGTAGATAACTTCTACCTATATTTTTGTGCATAGGAATGAAATTCCAAAGTACAGTTTGAGAGGATACCATAATATCCCAGAAGTGAAACCCTGCAAGTCAGAGTACAGTTTGAGAGGATACCATAATATCCCAGAAGTGAAACCCTGCAAGTTGAAGCTACAATAACTAAAAGCAAACTACTATTCAAATCTGAAAAATAACAGTAAATTGAGACAACATAAGAACTAAGCACTCAAAAACAAGTAGATGCTTGTGAATCGAACGGAAATACCATCTTTTCGGTGCTAATCCAGATTTTCTGGCAATGGGAATACCAGTGGAATACTGCCTGCAGTAATCCTTGGACATTCTTTGATGAGGCGACTGCATTTTGAGTCGGCAGGAGAAATAGAAATGTAACACATTGCATGTAGATTGGTTCCTTTTCAATTTGAACTGCTCTAGATTCTAGGTAGTTTTCACCATACCAAGAGAAACACAACACTTACAGGGAATTTCTATTCCATGACTGCTGAAGATCGGATCCTGCGATATAATACGTGATAAATGAATAATTTATCCGAAACACAAACTTTACAAAAGAATAACAAGACAACCAATGGCAGTCCTCAGAGTAATATATTACAATCAGTACAAGACTTTCACTAAACTATGGGGAGAAAGGATATTGATCAACACACTATCCCCTATATCTCCATTAGACAATTGATCTTCAACAAGTTACGCACTCCGCCAAGGCCGGATTCTGGTGTTGACCCTCTTTCTTGTAATTTCAGCACACCTTGCAAAAAAATGGGAGAGGTCGAATTTGCCAGAAAGTCGCATCTTTTGGGCCAGCTCCTCAAAAGTCTCGGGCTTCCCAGGAACAGAGAAATCAGCAGTAAACTTGTTGTAGTCAAGCTGAGGTGCCTTCATGCCTCTATCAATCATCTCCTCCAAGTATTTACAAGCCTCTTCTGTTCTTCCATGACTTATAAGCCCTCCAATCAAAACAGTGTAGGAGTTATCATCAGGACAACACCCTTTCCTGCTCATCTCATTCCAAACTTCACGAGCCATTTCACAGTTTCTTGTCTGAAAGAAAGATTTCATAATCATGTTGTATGTGTGAACCGTTGGTACAACCCCACTGTGAATCATCCTCTTGAATATCATAACTGCATCATCGGGCATTCTCCTAATAACCATCAACTTGATGAGGGCATTATACGTCCTCCCATCAGGTGGGCAGTCTTTTTCTTTCATCTCCTTCAGTAATTCGTGAACCATGTCCATTCTCCTCTGGTTACCAAACCCTGTGATCAAGCATGTGTAAACTGCAGCATCTGGCACGCATCCATAATCAACCATTTCGTCAAAATAATCAATTGCCTCTTTCATCATTCTTTGCTTACACAGATACCGAATCAAAATCGTAAAGCTCCAAAGATCTGGGGATGGACCCTTGGCTTTCATGACTTCAAACAACTTGATTGCATCAGACCTCTTTCTACACCTTAACAACCCTTCAAGCATAATGTTATGAGCAACAACGTCAGGCTTAAACCCCTTATCAATCATCTCATTCCAAATTCTACCAGCCTCCATCAAATTCTTCACCTTGCACCATCCACTAAGCAACACAGTATAAGTCCTTATATTGGGCTCAAACCTACCCTCAAACTTTCTAAAAAGCACTTGCGCTTCTTTCCCAAGCTTGGCCCTCCCAAGACAATCGAACAATGAATTAAAAGTCTCAACACCAACTTTATACTTGTACCTCTTCATCAACTCAAAAATCCCAACAGCCTTCTTTCGCTCCTTGGCCTCAGCAAAAGCTCTCATTGCAACTGAAAATGTTTCCATTGTTAGAAGTCCCTTAGCACCCATCTCTTCCAACAATGACACCATAGTCTCAAACTGCTTCGTCTTTCCTAGTATGTCCATCATCGAATTGTATGTCCTCGAATTGTGCACAAAACCAGGCTTCCGCGCAGCCCAATTGAAGAACCTAAAAGCAGGTTTTCTGGCGTGACGAAACCTCTCCAATACTTGTATGACCAAATCATGAGATAAATTGATCCCACACTCATCGAGGACAGCCTCCATATTCCTATCAATCGCAAACAATTCATCGATCACCTTGCATACACGCTCTAACTCCTCAGGATCCACACTGGAGCCAAGAATTTCAACTTCTTTTTCACATGGGGACTCATTAATCTCACCATTATCACTAACTTCACCATCAGAATCTGCATCTACATCACTCAAGCTAGAAAATTGTACTTTCCCAAGCGACAAAAACGAATTTGTTAAACGAACAGTTGATCGGTTTCCTGGCAATGGTTCTTGAAGACAAAAGGGGTGTGATGAAAATACTGGAACGCGCACTTGCTCTTGGCAACATCGGTTCGGTCCTTCTCTTTGTACAAGCTTGGAGGCATCGTAGAGTTGACCATCGCAATAGTAGTAGTACGGTTGGAATAGCGAGAAGTGACTGAGCAACAAGGAGACTCTGGCGCGTCGTCTTAGAGAATGAGACATTCAAAGAGCACTGAACGTAAGCTATTGAACTTTTGAAACGCGACGATGAAATTGGACGGAGATGTGAAATGACGGTGGCTACTGGTTGGTGAGCGGTATATACAGGCCTACATCCAGCTGATCCGTTAAAATGTCTATAGTATGGCCTGATCTTACAGGCCTATAGTCCAGAGTCTTTTAATTAAAAAGCTGAACTTGCATCACTGTTTGATCTTTGGAAGGCTCTTAAGAGGCACCAGAACTCGTAGTCTTCTTATGAAAGTTCTGGATGAGCTCTGCGACTAACATCACCCAAATCCATAGAGGTAGACATAAAGCTTTTCTCTTTTACTTTCTCTTAGTGTAGATTGAATTGGTTGCTATACTGCGTACTATAGTAACAAGAAGTTTATAGGATGCTTCAATTCTCTGCTTTCTTCCTACTGACTTCCTTTGAATCGACTTGTTAGTTATTGGCAGGTGGGTGGGTATCTCGATTTAACAGGTTTCTTAGAACTTCAATTTTTCTGTAAAAAAGCCAATTCATTTCTTTGGTGATCACAAAAAATGGGGAGAAATATCGACAAGATAAATCTAAACAATGGCAATTAAGTTGTTAATGCTGTGCCCTGCTCATACTAAGTGCTGGTCCGCATCATCTTCACTGGGCATTGTTCCATCTTCATCATCATCACTCTCTAGAGAATCCTGATAAATCATTTCTTGTTAGAATTTAGACGGCAGGTGCTCAACTGAACATCCAACTCCAGAAGTTGATTCCCAAATGTCACCATACTATGTTAAGGGAATGCAAGTTATGGCATACTCCTTACCTGGTAATGATATTGCCGCCGACCAATAGTTTGAAGAGCTGAAACTGCCCGAAACACTATGTACAGTGGAAGAAGTATTCCACTAGCCCTCAGGATAAGAATCTGATAGATTCAAAAAAGGAAATTTTAGTCGAAACAGCGATCCTTAAAGCTTGATGCTACTTGATTGAGGAGTATAGGTTCTTTTTGGGGCTTATAAAGAGGTGAAGGTACTACTACTTACGGTGAAAAGTGTAAATGGATAATCTTCTGTTCCACCAGTAAGTGTATCAAAGAGGTGTCTCAATAGCAAAAGTACAGTAAACTGCCATTAAAGAACAAAACATTATAAGGAGGAATCATTACAGGGATCCAACATAAATAACAATTCAACTTTTCTACGTTTTCTATGATCCTGAGGCCGGTGAAAGTAGCAGTGCATGGGTTCCCTAGTCAAACTTGGCCAAAAGTTCCCAGTCTTGTGACCCACACAACTATTTCCAAACTACCTATATAACCAATTTGACTTATTTTTCTTGGACGGTTTTATCATAAATGTTATAGAGGTCAACTTTGCTCACTTCCATTTCATTTTAGAGATCAAATTAGCATCTCTAATTGTCCTCTCACGTAAATGAACAGAATATGAGCTGTAGTAGGACGTGCAACAATCAACTCGCCATTGTTAACAGAACTTACTGTTAGGGCCATTGTCCGGCAACAAGAGTTGCTCCCCTCAGTGGCCGGTGACCTGCACTCGGTGTAAACAGTGTCAGCTGGGATGGCTTCCACTATTGTCACCACCAATCCATCATTCTCTAATTCATGTTCTGTTCTTGGTATTTCCAGGCTATCTCTGCACGGAACAGACATAATTTAGGATATACTACGATAATTGACAATAATAGTAGGAAACAATCCATTGTTTATGAAGCAATTAGTTGTAAGCACAATATTGCTTATTTTATTGGAGGATGGTAAACTAAAAAGTACATTACAAAAGACCCCAAAAAACAATCGGTGAACAATGTCATGCATACTTCAGCTGTTTATCCATATTTTTATTATTGAAATTATGCAAGGAGATAACATACCTAATTGTCATTGCCTCAATCAGCTTAGACTTCTTGGAAGGTGCTGTATATCCTGGTTCATAATTCTGTTATGATATGGAATAAAATATTAGGAAAAAGTCCCACTCATTCATTGGCTGAAACTTAAAAATTGATAAGGGTTAAACAAGAACTTGGCCACAGCAGAAACCAAGTAAGACCAAATGTAGTTGATTCTTTCCTTTACAATTCCTCTTGAAGCAAACTAGAAAAGCCCCAGTTTGAAGGAAGAGATCATTAATTAGCTTCACTATCACGGTTACCGATGAATGTTTATGGGAATTCATTAGTTGAATCTCACCGAAAGAAAATGGAAATATGCCGATATCAGAACAAGGAGATGGGGAAGAGACTGACAGAGATGAATATTCAAAGTCTACAGAGTTGGAATGGTTCAAACCAGAAACAAAGATAGACCCAACTCTTGAGTCTTGACCAATCCAAAAACTCGTAAGTAGACACAAGGGAATGTATGCAACAATTTCAACGCCATCAAAAGCATCGAAAACAAACGAAAAAAGGTAGAACGCAACGAACAATTCAGACCAACTGAAAGTTAGGAAACTACAAAACCCAGAAAATAGAAACAGTCAGAAACAATTCATCTACCAATCAGGAAAATACAAACCTGAAGACATATTTCACATATAGTGTTCCCCTTCTCGTTACACCATCTCTGTATGCAATCTCTGTGCGCAAACTGACAAAAGGTAACAATTCCCAAAGTCAGTTTGTCACGAACCAGAACTAAAATCCATAAAACCCCACAAGAACATAATATCATCTATGTCTCCGTATTACCTTAACTGTTCCAGAACAAGCACAGGGAGCTTCAAGACTCTTACAGCTTTCGAATTCTGCTTCATGGCAAATTCTACAGTGCGATATCGCGGAACACGATTGTAGATCATCAACGAACAACACAACGTCTCTCATTTCTTCAGCACTCGAGTCTTAAATACAAACAGCCTCTTATTTATTCTCCCTCTTCCTTCTCCAATTCGCTTGCCAACTATTGTTTGTTTCCTCAAAACTTGCTCTGCAATTTGTGTCCTCTGTAACTCTGTTTCTGTGCCTGGACTTTAAAGAAAAGGAAGTGGACATAAATTTCCTAAACTGCCCATGCAATTCAATTAACTTGGCAAGGCAAAAAGTAGCAAGTGGGTGTCAATCTCACTCATTAATGCTGAAAATGGCTGCATTAATATACTAATGCTCCCATTAAAAGATAGAAAGAATATTCACCATATCTAGTAAATATAAGAAGTATCTGTACTGTACGTATTCAAGAAGAAGGTAGACTAAATCAAGAAGACGCGGTTTTATTTAATTTAAGGAACCGGAGTTTCAATTCGGTGCTTTGACTTACTCGTGTATATATTTATATTTATGTATGTACATGAGATGTTTGATTTAACCACAGTTACTTGGTCAGACAGACACCTAAGGAGGACTTGAGACCGTGTGACTTGTTCAGTTCTGTTTTGCTTACTTTATCAAAACATGATTAACAAACACAGTAGTGTAAGTGTAATCCAACCCAATTGAAAAGGCTTGCAATACGGGATCTGATTCTGATCAACGGTCCTGAGGCGTTAGACGTTACCAAAAATTCAAATTTAATGGACCCCCACCTTGGAATTAAAAATCGCGTACGCGCTCACCGAAAAGCATGGACAGCTGTGATTCACTGGGCCCTTATTTGACGCCCAATACTGTTCCTTCAAATTGTTAGTAGAGTTTTGTCTTGAGGCTGACGCTATGTGTATTAGGATGCAGACATTTATGCTTATCCCCTTCTCCTCGATGTTATCGCTTTCACTGAAACATTTGGATGATTCCAATTGGCCAAAAGAGTAGAGGTTTGGATTTGAATGGCCTTCCTTAATGAATAGAGGATGCAAATTGTGTGCCGTGGGGACAAGTTCACTATCTAATCTTGGCCGTTACTTCACATAAACTGCCTGTGAGCAAGCATGATAAGTTAGTTATTATCTCCACGATAAATTTTACCAATTCTACTATCTCATTAGTTCTAATTTGGCAGCACCAAAGTTTGGGTTGTTAACAAATGAATCTTATTTGATAAGGCAACTCCACAGTTGAATTTTGGTACGATTATAACCTAAAGAAGGAAGGTTCAAAGGGATTACGATGGTTGGTAGTTGGTACTGTACTCACTTATAAATAATAATGTTAATGTGATTAGGAGAGGGGTGGCCAATCTTTGCTTGAAAGTTCAAAGTTCCTGAACAAACAAGAGTATTATTGGTCCGTTCCCGAGGGGAAGGTTCAAATCAGATGGTAAGTTTTGTTCGTGTTAGCTTTATGGGCCCGTGTCACAAGGCCGGGCCTACGAAGGATTCTCCAGCCCTCAGCCCCACAACGCCTTATACGTAATATTTCATTATTTTTTATTTTCATGTATTTTTAAATACAAATTATTAAGTAAATTAAAAGGGAAAATTAAAAGAAGTTGATTTTGGCCCTTGCAAACTAGTCATGAATCATCTACAACTTTAGTATTGGTTTGCGATCGCTTTCACATTGGTCTACTAACATGATCAAAGCGAATGAGAAGATGAGGTGATTAATCTCATGCGCATTAAAGCAGCCGAAAACGACGTCAAGTTGGCCTGGGCAGCCTACAAAGCACGCAAAAAGTAAGAGTTCCTCCGCATTAATTAAATTTGAATCGATCCTATTGTTGAAGAATTCATGGCTTTAACACGACTTAGCTTCTACTTCTACCTATTTTTGGCAACTAAAGTTAATAATGGGTCGACTCCTAATTATAAATTATATTTTTGTTTGGATTCAAATTCGGTTCATTCAAAGTAACTAAGAATTTGAGGTCAAGTCTGAATTATAAATATTTTGTTTTAATTTTAATTTGGTTCACTCAAAATGACTAAAATTTTGATCAAATCTTTAAATAAAATAATATTTTAATATTTAGACTCGATTGATCCGATTTAAAATTAAATTAAATTTTTGTGTATTAATTTCAAACAAATCTTAAATAATTTTTTTATTGACAAATTTTTGTTCAAGACTTGGACATATGAGTCGAACTTGAGCCTAATCAGGCCTGGACCACTCAAAATTTTACCTGATTAGTTTCTTATTTTTAAAATAAAAATTAAAAATGACATTATTTTATTCAAAACGATCTCTTTTTTTTTTTTTTATAACTTTCAGACTTTAGATTGAAATTGTTAACTTCGAGCTATACTGGGTTAAGTTAGGTTGAGCTTGGATTCAACGGTCACTTAAATATTTTCTTAATTCAAGTTCAATTAAATTTAATTTTGAAATGTTAGCTTTGAATTTGAACAATTTTAATTAATTTATTATAATTAGTTAGACTTAAAAAAATTATGTTTGGACTTCACTTTAAATTTGCATATTATTTTTAAATTCAAATTTAGTTTTAAATTTAAACAAAATTTTATTTAATTGAGTTAAAATTAACTAAATTGTGAAAACCAACAAAATTTGAAACAAAATTAAAGTTGGATTATTTAGTCACTGTACTTATAAGAAACTAATTATAATGCCCTCTTGTACCTCCTTCTACTCTAATAACAAGTTCTAGCAACGAATGTCAATGGCTCTAGCAAAATACTGTAATTGAGAGAGGTGATTAAAAGCTTGTTTCCTTGGTGTGGACCATTTGGCATGCGATAGTTTAGTACGTTCCCTTATAAGCTTTTTCAACCTAATTGTGCTACACAACGACTTGGTTGGGCCATTGTTATCAACATTATAAGGCCACGAAACGAAACATTTACGAGCGACAACATCAAGAGTAACTGAAGATGGAAGGAGTGAAGATGAAGATTGTGGTGGCAGTGGATGAGAGTGCGCCTTATCCTGGTGTCTCACTCTCGCAATTCTAATAATACCACGCTGGTCTTACTGTACGTTAAGCCCTCACCTATTATCTACTCCCAGTTCGTGCTCTCCGCAGATGTAATTGCTACCATGGAAAGATACGGTGATGCCTTAGTGAAGTCTGCGAGCGGAGGCTGTCTACAAGAATTTCAACAACGATGTGAAGCCCTTTTCCTCTTCATCTGTTTCTGTTTCTTCTCTTTGTGTCTGCTCACTCAATGAAGATTGTACACAGTTAAACGTGGAGAAAGTGGTGGGGACCGGAGAGGCTAAGGATGTGATATGCAACACAGCAGAAAAACTTAAAGCTGACACCTTGGTCATGGGAAGGTTTCTTGAAGAGGCATTAGGTACTAATTTTTTTGCACGAATTATATGGTTAGCAGGAATTGAATTTTGCTTCTTGTTGGTTGTAAGGTTCTCCTTGGAAGCGTGAGTGATCATTGTGCCAAGCACGCAAAATGCCCGGCGGTGGTTGTCAAGCAGTCTGCTGGAAAATGATCTTGTTCTACTTCTTTCTGCTACAACATTGTGTGTGGCAAATTTATATATGCAATATAAATTTTAATTACCGAATCTCAGTTCTCCAGAAAGTGATTAATTAGCTAACAGTCATCAGTTCGTCTCTTTGATCTCCAACAATTTTACTACCAATCAGGATCTTTGAGATCTTGATAGAAGAACTTGTTAAACAAATACAAATTTGAATAAGAAATGTATTAAGACTATATGATAAGAATCCAGAATTCGCATAATACTTTTTGTCACAAGTTCAGTCCTTCCATTATCGTTCGGTATACCAACGTAATTTCCTTCTTTTATCTTTTTTGCAAGACTTGAGCCAAACATGTAATATGACAATAATAGGAAGCAAAAGCTTAGTTGTTACTGATGCGTAACATCAATTTTTGTAGTAATGCATATTTTGAAACAGGTGGACGAGAGCTCCCCGAAAAGCCTCCTCTTCTTAAGGTCGTGGGTACTAAATCTCAAGTCGATATTGGCTCTGTTAGGACGAATCCTCTACTTCACATATGCAAAACGCATGAACTCATTATACAATTATGCGAATTTATTACATGTGAACTTTAAGAATAGCAATTGCAATTTCTCTTATTAACAAACTAAATAAATAAATAATAAAATATTTTAACTAAGACTCAAATAAACAAAGTATAAAAATTAAGTCGATATTAGGAAAAAAATAATAAAAATAATAAGCAAAAATATTTGTAATATATTTCATCTATCACCATAAAAATCAACTATTATGAGAGAGAAACTCTTTCTTCTCTCTAAACATCTTCCTACTCTTTGAAGGGCTCCTGTTTTTCACCATCTACTTTTTCTGCCTTCCAACTTCCCTCGTTATATTGATCTTGCTCAAATTCCTTACTCCTAGCTCTTGACTCCCTTGAGCTGGGGCTTTCTGATTGGTTTTTTCCTATCGTCTCATTTTCATCCAATTTCTTTGTTTTCTGCCCATTAACCCTCATAATCTACCACTATGCTACACTCAAACTTTCCTTAATGGAGTCAGAGTTTCCCCCTTTACCTTCTTCCTCCATATCGTCTCCTTCTCTCATTTCATCAAAACCAAATCTAAAAAATCCTAATATGATAACTGCGCCTCATTCCCCTTCCCTTTCAACTAACCAGACTTCTCAAATCTCTTCCCTCTCAACACACACTCCCTACCCAGCATAACAACATTCTCCATCCACAGCACACATCCATTCAAACCAAGAAGCACATTAGAACAAACCTTATACTGAGGATAGGAAAACTTGGAAAAAGGTGGTGGGAGAAGCTTCAAACTCTTCTTTGTTCTATAGCTCCCCAGTTGAACTCGATGGAAAGCTTATGGTGGCTCCCAACATTGACATTCTCAAGGAAGGTGCAACAACTTAGGATGTGGCATTTATAAGCTTCTTCATAGACAAACGTCCTACTTTCCCTGTGATTCAAACTTGGACTCAATGAAATTGAAAAGGTGAAGGCATACAAGAAGTGATGTTAACTGAGAATGACAACATTATTTTTACATTTAGTTTAAAATATGATGCTATAAAGGTGATTAAAGAAAGCCCATGGCATATCGCATAACTCCCATTATTCCTCTAAACTTGGCAACCTAGTATGGAATTAGAAAAAAAATAGATTAAAAAACATCATTAATGGGTGAACATACATAATATTTCGTTGGGATATTAGACAACAAAAGGATTGAGCATGCTAGCAAGCTATTTGGGGACATCAATATGTATGGATGAAAATACAACTACGAGGAAATGTGTTGGCTATGCCCTATTATGTGTGAGTATGGACATCTCTAAATAAATGAAAGAGAGTATCCCTATATTGAGGATGGCAGGTGGAGAATCTCTTAAAGAAGACAAATTAATGACTACCTATCAATGGAAACGATCCCTACAAGTACGAGATAAAAAATGGCAACCAATAGGGAAAGTATTTGAGAGAGGGGACTATTGGGAGTTGTTGGGGCTTGATGCCTCCACTAAAGGAATTAATGAGCTGATCGAAATTGCAACTATTTAAGAGAATTCAGTAGATAGGGACCTCTAGACACGGTGGATCAATTCCCATCTGAAGCTAAGAGGAGTGAACCACGTGAACCCATAATTGGTCCCTTACAACCATTAGAAGACCAACACCATTTGCGGTGGAAATAGGAAAAGATTTGATAATTAGGCCTTGTCTTAAAGGAAAAGAGAATAGGTAGACTGAAGTTTCATAGCAAAATAGAGTCCAACAGCCACTAGATATGCCACAGTAGTTGGTAGATTAATAGAAGGAGGAAATTCAAGAGGAAACTTTTGAAAAAGTGATATCAAGAAAGAGTAATCGGAGTAGTAGGAAAGGCTCCAAAGGTAAAAGCATTACCACGTGACTATTTTAGTATGGAATGTACGAGGACTCAATAACCCTTCGAAGCTCAATGTTTTAAAGGATTTTGTTTAGTATGAGAAGCCTAGGTTATTATGCTTATTGGAAACATAAATTTGAGTAGGGAACTTGAATAAGTTAAGTTGTTTTGGTAGTAACTAAAAGATTTTGACCAATCATCAGCGCCATGGTTATGATAGAATCATTATTGTCTATGATGAGGAACAAATGAACTGGAAGAGTTGGAAATGGTGAGCAATTCATTCATACAAAACTGAGTTTCAAAATGGAGAATTCAACTGTTTTGGCTACTTTTACGTACGGTTTTAATACTACTTTCTAGATATCAAATTTGTGGAATTCTTTGAGAAGACTAAAAGGGTCAGTTAGAGGACTATAGATTCTTAATAGTGATTTCAATTCCACTGTTTATTGATCTGAAATTGAAGGGAATTGTACTTTGCTCAACTACAATTCGGTTCTATTTAATTGTATCTGGGATGTGGAACTTTTTTATTTAAAACCTAAAGGTCATCGATGGAACTTTTTTATTTAAAACCTAAAGATCATCGATTTAAATGGAGCAACAAACAAAGTTCTAGGTGGTTCATTAGAAAAAATTGGATAGAGCATTGGTGAATGTTGAATACTTAACAACCTTTTCCAAAAAGCAAAGCTACATTTTTGGATCCAAGTTTTTCGAATCAACCCCTATCAAGGTGGATAATCTTTTGAAAAGGGTTAGTCTTAAATACCCTTTTAGGTTTAACAACTTTCTTACTAAGGTGGAGGGCTTTCAAGAAGCCATTTCCAAAGGTTTAGAGTTTAAGGTTTATAACATCAAATAGCTTATTTGTATGCAAAAACTCGAGAAGATTAGGCAAGAATTAAAGAAGCTGAATGCAAATAAGGGACCGGATGCAAAAAAGGGGTCGAAGATGTAAGAATCATACTCTCATCCACCCATAAATTGCTAGCACATAACCCGATGGAATGAGAATCTAGCTAATGAGGAGAAAGAGGCACTTAAACATTATATGCAAATAGTGGACAACCATTGTTCATTGTTAGGGAAAAGATCTAGAATTAATTGGATTAAGGAAGGAGACCACTGCACTAAATTTTACTTTAATACATTTTCAACAAGAAAGAACATCAATAGGATCACTTCCATTAAAGGTGATTTAGGGGAATTCCCATACGAACAAGCTAGGATTGCTTATGATGTTATAGATTACTTTCAAAAGCTTCTAGGAATCAAAGGATTTGCTAGACCTAACACAGAAGAACTAATGAATTTTTTTAAGCCAAGATTCGTAAGGATGCCATTTAGTTCCTAATCATACAAGTTACAACTTAAGAGATAGAGGATACTATTTTTAAAACTAATGGCTTTAAGGCTCCAGGACTAGACAGTCTGAATGGTTTTTTCTACCACAAAACTTGGGATAAAATAAGGAAAATTATTAAAGAAGCAATGCAAGAGTTTTTTAACAATGGCATTCTACTTAAAGAGATCAATAAGACCTATTTGTGTTTGATATCCAAGATTCATTGTTGGACCCCGAACTTTCGGTGAAAATTTGAAATATTAAAATGAAATTCAATGAGTGTTTTCGGATATCAATTGTGTTATAGAAGTCTTATGCCTTGAGGAAATTGATGAGAAAAATAATGTATTGGTTTTGATGACTTTGAAGATTAGTTTTGGTTATGAAAGTTTAAGTGGATGAGATGCTTGAAATGGAAGTTGAAATCAAGAAATAGAAAGTGACAGTGTAAAATTTCGAAGAAATTAGAAAGTAAAGACAATTTGTTTGGTTATGCATGTTGTGTTTTAAGTTAGATTATTGTAAGAGTAAGATTTCAGTCATATGTGGAGAATTGTGGAGTTTTGTATCTTTTGTATTTGGACTTGGATACTGATGTTGTAATATGGCTTGGAATGCCATTTAATGTTATAAACATTTATCTTATGATGTTAATGAGACATGGATTTATATATGGATATGAAAGATCAATTGTGTATAGATTGGTGTGTATTGTGCTTTGGGGCCGATCGCCGTATTGATGTGGTTTGAATTGTAGTAAATGGTTTACGTGAAAGTTATAGAGAATTAGAATAGCTTTAAAATGATGTATGATATGCAATTTGTGGATGTGGGGGTTGAAAGATGTGAAATTGTGAAGTTTGAATGTTGTTTAGTATGGAAATTTCTGGGCAGAAACGTTGACTGAGTAATTGAGTTAGCTAGAGGTTGAAGTTGCTTTAGAGTTCTTCATGAACATTGTAGAACTTGTTTTTATCTTTCCATTGATATAAAGTACGAAAATATTGGACAAGGGAGTAGAAAGTTATGATTTTTAGAAGTTCTGATGTTGTTTAGTGTGTAGTCGATCGACCAGTCACTTTGTGTGGAGTTTTTGACTCATTTAGAGGTCGATCTAATTTTTAAGGCCTTCATGAAAGTGTGGAGGGTTATTTTACCTTTCCGTGGACACTAAGTTCGTCAAATTTGGAGTTCTGGATCAAAAGTTATGATGTTTACAAGTTTTGGTACTGTTGAGGAATTATCGATCAGTCATCTTTGAATGCATTTTTGACCGCTTTAGAGACCTCAATTGACTTTGAGTCCTTCTTGAAAATTGTAGATCCCCCTTTCTCTATGAAATAGACACCAAGTTTGTCCAATTTGGGTATCGGAGTCAAAAGTTATGATTCTTATAAGTAGATATATTCTGGACGCAAAAGTAGACGAAGTTACTGTTCATCGTCTCAGTTTGACTTTTTGCGTCTAAGTTACTGTTCATCATCTCAGTTGACTTTTTGCATCTAAGTTACTGTTCACCGTCTCAATTACTGTTCACAAAAGTAGACGAAGTTATTGTTCATCGTCTCAGTTACTCTTCATCGTCTCAGTTTGACTTTTTGCATCTAAGTTACTGTTCATCGTCTCAGTTGACTTTTTGCGTCTAAGTTACTATTCATCGTCTTAGTTACTGTTCACAAAAGTAGACGAAGTTACTGTTCATCGTCTCAGTTTGACTTTTTGCGTCTTAGTTTGACTGTCTCAGTTACTGTTCATAAAAAGTAGACAAAGTTGAAAAATAGCCTGTACTCTTTTGACCATAACTTCTCTTATAGACCTCCAAACGACCCGATTCTTGAAGCGTTGGATTACTAAGACATTTTTCTATCTTTCCATACTAGATTGATCAATTTTGGCATTAAAGTGAAAAAGATTGATTAGATCGAAGTGAGCTGATCAGTTGTAAAAGTTTGACCACTACTCAGTATTTTAGAGATATCTCGATCTTTAGAGCTCAGATTGAGCTGATTCTTATTGCCAATTAAACTAGAGACATGGGGATCGGTGTCTCTAAGACTTTCAATTTCTGGAGTGAAGATCGGTGTAGTGTTCAGCCTCGGGTCTGAAGAACAGACACCAGTGCTTTGGAGATATCTTGAGCTATAGAGCTCCAATCGATCCTATTCTTGAAGTGTTGGATTTTTAAGACATAGATGAACATCTCTCTAGAAGAAAGTTTTGTCAAATGGCTTCATTTACCTGTTCGAAATAATCAGACAAGATGTTAGTTTTAAAGACCAATAAAGGGGCAATTTTGGAAGTTTACTTAAAGAGGTAAGTTATAGGCTTTGGATGGAGGGACAAAAGGGTCTTTGCCCACTCATTTAATGACATGGAAGTATAAATAGAGGGAGTGGCTGTCATTTGGAAGCAACCCACGAAAATTTAGAGAAAGAAACAAAAGAGAGAATGAGAGAGAGAGAGAGAACGGCGATGGAGAAGAAAAAGAGAGAAAGGATGGCTAGGGTTTTGATTTTATGGGCTTTCAAGAGTGATTTTTCGTTGTTTCTAGAGGAAAAACATGGAAGAAGGTGAAAGCTCCAAGATGGGTCAAGCAAAAGTCGAAAACGGTGAAAGATAGAGGTAAGAGTTGATTTTGAGCTTTGAGTTTTTAGTGAGATTTTGGTTGATTTAGCTTGAGATTGAGATGGGTTTGTGAAATATGAAGTTAATGTTGGTGATTTTGCCTTGGGTTATGTTTAATTTTGAATGAAAAGTATTAAGGGTTATACCCACTTGTATGAGTTGGGGATTTTAGAAGTTCTTGATTTAGATATCATGAAATTAGTATGGGTTTGTAAATTATGTAGTCAAATTTGAGAGTTATGATCGTTATGATGTTGAAATTGGATATTTATGGCTTAGGTAAAGTTAAGTTGGAAGAAAGAAGGAACCAATGGACAAATTGGAGCGAGGAATAAGTTTCTAGCATCGATTCGAGGTGGGTACCTGTTTATAATA
>JAOSBK010000009.1:20843502-20856006 GCA_027568895.1 Erythroxylum shatona | reverse complement strand
TTATACCGGATTTTTCAGATTGGATAGTCTAGGTTCCCAACGCGTTCATGTTTCTCTAAGATATTTGTTCCGGATGTCGGTCCTTTGTATTCGACTTCGATGTGTATTCGCTTTGATATCCGAATTGCTTTCGGTTTCGTGTTTGCTTCCTCATGTGTGATTCGATTTATTCGATTTGAATCCGCCTTGTTTCCTTCGTTTTTCGGTTGGGATCCAGTTTTCGGATCGGGTCCCAACATTCATAACCCTACATTATGGACTGATTTTAAACATATCTCCTATACCAATTTCTTTACAAGATCATTACTAAGATCCTTAACAATAGGCTCAAATCTATTATGCCTCACATCATTAGTGAGAATTAAGGAGCTTTCTTGAGCGAAAGGGATATTGGTGATAATATTCTAATTTTACAGGAGCTTTTGAAAGGGTATACAAGAGGGAATTCTCCACAAAATTGCACCATTAATTAACAATGTCAAATGGAGATTTATATTACAGACTATAGAAGTTATGCATTTTCCCCATATGTTTATCAAATGAATTCAAGAATGCATCGCTACAACATGTTTCGAAATTCTAATTAATGGGAGTCCTACAAAGATGTTCAAAGGCAAAAGACGTCTTAGGCAAGGGGACACCCTTTCCCCTTATCTATTTCTCATTTGTATGGAAGTTCTTACTTTAATGCTGAAGCACAAAACTACTTTATCCCTTCAATTCAAGTACCACTCTAGATATAAAAAGCTTTCACTAACAAATTTGTATTTTACAGATGATCTCATTTTTCTATGCAAGGCTAATATTGACTCAGTTACTTTACTGATGGCTACCTTACAAAGATTTGAGGAGACTTTAGGGTTGAGTATCAATTTTTAGAAAGCTTCTTTATCTTGTTAAAAAGTGCAACACATCTTACACACACTTTGTCCTTTGTTACCGGAATGGCTAATCAAGGCCCCTTATCCTCTATCTAGGAATTCCCATCTCCTCAAGAAGACTTCAGATTAGAGAATGCCTCCCTCTTATTGAAACGATACAAAAAAAGACTGGCTCCTAGACTAATAGAACTCTATTCTATGATGGTAAACTCCAACTTTTGAAGTCTATTATAATGTCCATAACTATTTACTGGTGTTCTCACATTTTTTTTAATCCAAAGGCTAGTTAAAAGTGTGGAGAAAATGAGGAATCAGTTCCTATGGAGTAAAAGGAAAGGAGAAATAGGTATAACTAAAGTGAGCTAGATCTATATTTGTAACCAAAAGAAACAAGTGGTTTGGGATTAGTGCCTATCAGTACAAGCAATAGATGCCTAATACTAAAAAAATTATGAAGAATTTTAGGTAAAAAGGAATTACTGTGGATCAAATGGATAAATAGCTAAATCCTTATGGGTGGTAGTTTTTGGGCAATTACACCTAAAGGTAGTCATTTTTGGTTATTTAAACAACTCTTTTAATTAGGGGCATAAATTTAACAACAATTTACTAGTAGAATGGGGCTGGTTGTCATAACCTGAAATAGACGTGTGATTGATACCTAAGACTTGAGGTTTGAAAACCCAAATCACACGTAAGCCTACCACTAGCGACAAAATGAATTCAAACCCCAAGAATGCAACAAGTCCATACAATACAATAATAATAGTGCATCAGAAATAGGTTTTACAACTTATGAAATCATGTCACAACGAATGCTACAATACAAGATAAATGAAAATAAAGAAAGAACATACATAAACGTAGATAGGCCATAGCAAACACGTCACGAGAGTCATTGCTGCGAAGTCAGTGGTAGATAAACTGAAAGAAAATAAAGTTAAGGCATGAGTCAGACCTCGCTGAGCAAGCTCACAATATTCTACAATACCCAATACTATGCGTGCAGTCATGCATAAATAGTAAAATGCATACACATCATGTTATACATCCAATCACATCAACAACACAAATAAATTGTGGGGAAGAATATTTGTAGGACCTTAATCTCCAAGGGTAAGCCCTTATAACTCTAAACTTCTAATGGCTATGGGGAGCTATGCATCACCAATAACCTGGCCATGCTCCTATACTCATGTAGCCATAATGCTCTCTTAATCCAAAGGGGCTACGGGGAGCCAAGTATCATTAACAGACTAGCCCTCTCTCAAAATGTGCAAAGTTATAAGTATCACAAATAAGGGTCTAATAGAGAGCAAAGCATCAACCAGGATCGACTCATAACACATCTTAATATCATAAACAAAACAATTCTCATAGTCATAAACCCATGCGCATCTAGTCCTGATGCATACCTATCAGGTGGCACATCTTACAAATCTTTTCTTTCCCACTATCGAACATAGCAATACATATCAAATTATTAAGCATGCAATTTATCAAGTAAACATTCACTCAATATTCATTTTCTGGTACAACTAAAGTAATAATAAGTCGGTATGAATTTACATGGTAATAGAACTCATTTGTCCGAACCTTTCAATGGTGTCCCGCTCCTACCATACCTAGTAAATAGAAAGAAAATACCTCAATCAGTGCTAATTAGGAGTTTTTGGGCTCAAATAATAATCCAAGTATCATCCAAATTGCCTAAGCAGTTCATTTATGAAATTTGAAAATTTATCATATTCTCGCCTAAATGTTTCATAATTTTTAATTCACAAACCATTGAAAATCTCACTATGATTCTTTAGAGAAAAATGATTAGTATAATTTTTTAGAAAATTTTCACAAAATTGACCAAAATGGTCACCGGAACAATACCTTCGGTCATCGAAAAATCTTCAGTCTCAAAATTCAATGATTTTTACACCAAATGAAAGTTGTTGATGAGTGGAACAACTTTCTTCAAAGCAACATACTCAGATTCTCAACATATTTGAACGAATTAAAGAAAAACAAGCTAAAACCCTAACCTTCTTTTACGTCAATCGTTAACAATCTAGGCAGTGGTTGGCGACGAGACCATGAGGCTTTTTTTCTTGATGTTGAGATGAGTCGAATGGTGGTAGTGGTGACCGAAAACAACCATCGGAAGCAACGAATCAACGATTGACATTTTTTGTCAGTTTTTCTTCTCAAGACAATTCTGGCAACAATGGTGACTGAAATGGGTATGGTTGTGATGGGTTCGTCAAGAGGAACAGATTGGTATATAACACTAATTGTTTGAGTCACTGACAGTGAAGAATGGTTAGAGACAGGGAATTTATAAATAGTAGCTTTTGGGAGGGTTAAAATGAAATTATGAGAAAATTGGGAAAAGAAGAAGTTGTCTCTTATATATATATATATAGCATACGAGATGTTACATTCTCTGCCCTTTATAAAAAAATTCAACCTCGAATTTTATAATAAGGTTTATTAAGGAAACAAGTATGGATACAATTCTCTGATCTCTTGCTCTGTCTCCTAAGTAACTTCTTCAATGTGATAATTCCTCCACATCACCTTAACCATGGGAATTTATTTTGATCGAAGCTGTCGCACCTGCAAAACCATGATAGCCATTGGCTCCTATTCGTAGGTTAAATTCTCGCTCACTTCCACACTCTGCAGTTGGAGTACATGGGAAGGATTAGGAATGTACTTCCGAAGCATAGAAACATGGAGTACTGGATGGACTTGGGCTATGTTTAGAGGTAATGCCAACCGATATGCCACATTTCCAACTCTCTTAATTACCTCGTAAGGTCCAATATACTTTGGAGACAATTTTCCTCTCTTTCTAAACCTCATCACACCTTTTATTGGAGATACTTTAAGGAATATGAAATGTATGACTTGAAACTTCACTTCCTTACGCTTCAGATCAACATAAATTTTTTGTCTACTGACAGCCATCTCTAGCCTCTGCCTGATCAATGGGATCTTCTCGGAGGTGACTTGATTAATTCTAGGCCCTCTAACTACCTCTTGCCTACCTCCTCCCAACACATCGGTGACCTACATTTTCCTTCATACAACACCTCGCATGGTGCCATCCCAATACTACCATGGTAGTTATTATTGTAAGCGAAATCAATCAAAGGCAAGTGTCAATCCCAACTACTGTTAAAATCTATCACACACATCCTTAACATATCCTCTAAAGTTTGAATTATCCTTTCAAATTGTCCATTAGTCTGAGGATGAAATGTCATACTAAAATTCAATCTAGTGCCCAACGCCCACTATAATTTTTTCTAGAATTGGGATGTGAATTGTGATTCCCGATCCGAAACTATCAATATAGGTACTCCATGGAGGCACACTATCTGATCAATATAAACTTGAGCAAGTTTGGACACCAAATAAGTAGTCTTCATAGATAAAAAATGTGTTGATTTTGTCAATCTATCTATGATCACCCAGATTGAATCACATCGAGTTCTTATATAAGGTAAGCCAACCATGAAATCCACCATGAACCTCTCCCATTTCCATTCAGGAGTTGGCAATGGTTGTAGCTTACCTGAGGGCTTCTGATGCTCAACTTTTACTTGTTGACACATCAAGCATTTAGAAGGCTAAATGCCCAATATGGGGCCAAAAGTTGTTGGGTTTGATCAATTTATAGCCAAACATTATAATTTGCTCAATATTAGGCTATGGATAGAAATTTGGTAATGTCCTACACGCGCGTTAAGTCTGAGTGAAATATTTTACGTGGCATTTTTGTGACCTATTTTCTGACACCTTCCTTAATTTAAACCCTAATATTCATTGAAGTATACCATCATGCATGTCAATTATTGATTAGAGGAAAGAGAAGAGAGTAAAGAGATATGAAAGAAGAAGAAGAGAATAACCAAGAATGGAAAAAACATCCTTTTGCTAGTTTACACTAATATTAATACATTAACTACTTATATAACATTATTAGGTAATAATCATGTGCATCGTATATTTCTAGAAAGAATCAACAAAAGTAAAGGAAACCATTGTTGGTTGTTGGAAGCAAACAAGGCTTCCTAGTTATATGTATATTGGTTTATACACCCAAATAAATAGGAAATGCTTTAAGGTTATATATCTAACTTTGCTATATATAGCAATCTTCTTTTCCTTTGAGGGATAGGAAAAGAGAAAGAAAAAATGTCACCAAAGGATACATATGTTGTACTAGAAGAAGATGCAGAGCTGCGTAAGACTACACCATCTTTATAATTGAAGCTAAGCTATATACCAATAACGAGAACTTTGTTAGATTTTAGTATTTTATTATACAATAATGGATTATCGAATCATAAGTAATTACTAACTCTCCTCCTACTTTGACTTCATTTTTTTGAATATAATATGAGAGTTGTAATCATTTCTTTAAAAAAAATTGTTTATCTCATTAGTGATTAAGCATTATAAAGGGTAGTAGATCAATTCAACTAATTTGGAAAGGGCGTTGGATGTTGAAGAGAAGATATATGATTGGGGGAAATAATTAATGTTATGATTTGTTTGCTTGGAGTTGGTGTCATTTTTGTTTTAGCCATGTGAATGTTAGGATTTGCCGGCTATGTATATGTATTTGATTTTTATATGAATACTTGTAGGTCTTTGTGATTCATATTGTCAACTCAAACTTCTTTTCTTAATTAAGATTACATACAGGTGGAATAGATTCACCAATAGCTTCACTAATTTTGTAGCTACACAATTAGCCCTTCCTACTATGCCAATCTTAATGTAGCCATGCCAATCTTCCTCAAAGCAAACCTGGTATTCTCTACTTAAGACAGAGCCTTGAGTTCTTGTCCATTGGATGGAAAGCCATCTTAAGAAGATCGTGTTTGATCAAATTTATAAATATTCATCAAAGGTTTTTAAAATCAATATTCTCGGTTGGCAGATTGTGGTTATCTATGATGCAATAGGTAACAAGTTCTTGTTCTCTAATGAGAACAGGCTTGTTGTTTCATGGTGGCCTGATTCCATCAATAAGGTCTTTCTATCTTCTCTTTAAACCTCATCCAAAGAAGAAGCCATAAAGATGCACAAAATGCTCTATGAGTTCTTAAAGCTTGAGGTTCTTTAGTGATATATCGGTGTTATAGATGCTATAGCCTCTGAATGGAAAAACAAAGACAAAGTTGTCGTCTTCTATGTTGCAAAGAATTATATGTTTTGTTTGGGATGCCAATTGTTTATCAACCTCGAAGACCCAAATTGCATTGCTAAACTATACGACCATTTCTATCCTCTAACTTTAGGAATTATTGTTGTCCCCATTGATTTGCTTGGAACTCCATTTCCTCAGGCCATTAATGCTTCAAAATCTATAAGGAACGAGTTCTTGCCATCATTAAATGAAGAAGGATCGATATGGTAGAGGGAAAGGCATCGGCTACACATGACGTATTTGCCCACATATTGACAACAAGTTTTGAGTATGGAAAGTACATAAATGAGAGCGACATCACATACAAGATCTTAGGACTATTGATTGGAGGACATGACACTACTAGTGTTGCCTATACCTTCATTGTCAAGTCTTCTGTGGAACTCCCCACATTTACGAGCATGTTTATAAGGGTATTACACATTATTATTAATTCTTGTCATTTTGATTTTAATAGTTACAATGCAATTATTTTTGACTTTTTGTTACATATATAGAACAAGTGGAGATAACAGAAACAAAAGAACCAGGAGAGTTGTTGAACTTGAATGACATATACAAGGTGAAGTACTCGTGGAACATAACATCTGAAGTCATGAGACTTGCTTCTCCTCTTCAGGGTGCTTTTAGAGAAGCCATTAACGACTTCATTTTCAATGGTTTCTCAATTCCAAAGGGCTGGAAGATACTTATAATTCACTAAATCAAAAGTCTAAATGATTAGCAATTTCAATATGAATAGATAAATTTACACATGATTTCTCATATACATGTAGCTGGATTGGATTGCAAGTTCAACACACAAAAGCCAAAAGTACTTCCTTGAACCAAAAAAGTTAAATCCAACTTGATTTGAAAGAAATGGACCTGCACCATACACATATGTCTCGTTTGGTGGAGGACCTCAGATGTGTCCTGTAAAGGAATATGCTAGACTGGAAATATTAGTGTTATGCACAACTTGATAAAAAGATTCAAGTTTCATAAGCTAATTCCTGATGAGAAGATTGTTGTCAATCCCATACCAATACCCCAAAAAGGACTTCCCGTTCTTCTTCATCCTCACACATCTTGATAATTAAGTTCAAAATCATATTATCTTATGTTTCAAAACTATTAATTTGTAAGAAATCCAATCTCCACCATAACTACTAAGCTATAGCTATATATACTCATATAAAGATGTGTAGCATAAGGAGAGAAATATTTACTATTAGCTGTAGAGGTTATGATATTTCTATTGATGTGGTTGAAGATGCATTATAGTATATGGCATGAGTACATAACTAAAGAACCATTTATGTCCATAAAATAAAAGAAAAACACTAAGAACTAACATGGATATAGAGGAAATAGTTTAGGTAGCTTTAGCATATATATACTAACCTATCCTATTACATACAATTCATAGTTGTTAATGCATGAATGTAGTGTCGATACAGATACACCCCAAGAAGATTATAACATTCAACTAGATACTTGTAATCTTTGTTCATCACCATCTAATTGTAAAGAAATAGATCTCCAGGCTTTTTAAATGGTAATATTTTGTAATATATCAAGTAATATTTCTTATTCGATTTCCTAATATATTAATGAATTGATTTTTAGTAACATATTAAATAACAATATTCCCTTTTTTGTTTTAATTAGGAGTGGAAGGCAAGTTGACTAATGTAATAGCCACACATTTCATGAAACAAAGCAAAAGAAAAACTTGCTAGCATCAACTATATACCATATTCATTTAGTTCATGGCAAACAAACACAAACCAGTTCATTATGCTAATTAGTCTGAAGGGAACAATTTGTGTTAGTATATTATGTTGTCCTTTTCTAGTTTCTAATGTAATTTATTATAATTATAATGTAAAAACTTTGCCTGAGACTGGTAGGACAAGGAATAGAAGATGGTGAGGACATGGCTTTGCCAGAAGCAGAAAGTGGATCCTTGATCATGGTGGTTTAATTGGAATTCCCTTATATTGAAAGTTATGGGTTATGGTAAGACCAATCCAATAAGGAAGATGTTAGAAAATAGGTCACAAAAATGCCATATAAGACATCTCACTCAGAGTTCACGTGTGTGACACAACCAAATTTTTGTCCAAAATAACCTAACATTGAGTAGGCTTGATAACGTTTAGATCTTAATTGAGTATATTATAATGTTTAGCCCTAAATTGATCAAACCTAACAACTTTTGGCCCCAAATTGGGCCTTTAGCTGCATTTAAAAACATATTAAAACACATCTTTCTTCATATTGTCCTACCAATATGTATCTCTAAATCATGCGTAGGATTTTTTTTGTTTCTTCAATTACTTGGAAGCATAAGCAATCACCCTACCATTTTACATCAATACACATCCAAGATTAACTTTTGAAGCATCATAGTACAATTGAAATCCTCCACCTTTCATTGGTAAAGCTAATATTGGAGCTGAAGTTAAACACTCCTTCAGTTTTTGAAAACTCTCCTCGCAAGCATTAGACCAAATAAATTGAATGTTCTTTTGCATTAATTGGGTTGACGGGGCTGCCATCTTAGAAAAAATTTGAGCAAATCTTCGATAGTAACTTGCTAACCTGAGAAAACTCCGTACCTCTATCACGGTCCTTAGTTATTCGCAATTTATCACAACTTCTACCTTCTTGAAGTCCATTTGTATTTTGCCTTGAGATACCACGTGTCCTAAGAATGCAAAACTCTCAAGCCAAAATTCACATTTTGAGAACTTGGCATATAGTTGATGTTCTCGAAGTGTCTACAATACCAATCTTAAGGGTTTGGCATGCTCCATATCTGTCCATGAATACGCCAAAATGTCATCAATAAAAGCAACACAAACCTATCCAAGAATAGCATGAAAGCTGCTGGAGTATTTGTAAGGCCAAAAGACATTACCAAAAACTCATAATGGTCATACCGAGTCCTGAAGGCAGTCTTAGTACATGATCTCCTCTAATCCTTAACTGATGGTATCCTAATCTTATATCAATCTTAGAAAAGTATTTACACCTTAAATTGGTCAAACTAATCGTTAATTCAAGGTAGTGGATATTTGTTGCGAATAGTCACCTTATTTAATTATCGATAATCAATACACAATCGAAGAGAACTATCATTTTTCTTCATAAATAGTACTGGTGCACCCCATGACTAAGCGCTAGGTCTGATAAAACTCTTATCTAACAAATCTTGTAACTACTTCTTTAATTCCTTTAAATTATGCATATGCCATTCTATATGGTGGTATAAAAATCAAAGTCATACCAAGTACTACGTCAATATAAAATTCAATTTCTTGATATGGGCGAACCCTGGTAACTTCTTAGGAAACACATATGGAAACTTTTGAACTACCAGATTGCTTGGAGACTGATGCCCTCTACAGTTAAATCCTTCACTGAGGCCATAAATCCTTGTCACCCTTGTCTGAGCATCTTGTTGGCCACTACTATTGAAACTATGTTAGAGGGGGTAGTTTTTCTATCCCCCTAAAAGATAATCTCTACGTCCCCTAGAATTTTAAGCATCACTTCCTTCTCTCTACAATGCAAGGTAGCATAATGATGGGATAACTAGTCTATTCCCAATATTACATCAAAATCCATAACTGGCAATACCATAAGATTCGCTACCAATCTCTTACCATTAATCTCTACGGAACATAAGTAGTAGATCAAATTTACCTCTATGGCATCAATCAGAGGTGTAGATACTGACAAAGATTCATCCATCATATCCTATGCTTTTCTAACTTCATAACAAAGTTAAGCGACATAAAAGAATGAGTTGCTATTGAATCTATTAGGGCCATAGCTTCTAATCCACATACGAGAATGGTATTTGATACCACTACATTGGAAGCCTATGCATCTTGAGGGTTGAGAGTGAACGCCCTAGCCTGACCATGGCGTGCCTGCTAAGAGCTAGAGGATTGTCCCAAACTGCGGCCTCCATATCTACCTCTCAACTGTCTCCCTCCAGATCATTCCCCCTGCTGACCACCAAATTGTGATCCCCTTTGTGGCTGTTGAAATGGAGGTTCCACCATATTAAAAGAGGACTGCTGATATCCCATTACAGGGCTATCTCTGATTAAATGCCTATAATGGTCACATCTATAGCAAGCTCCTGGTGGTGTGTGACATGGACCCTGATGCACTCTACCATGTTGCTGACAAATGGAGGAAGTTGATCTTGAACTACAGCACCCTAAGCTTTGCCCATTACTGCAACTACCTGCACTAGGCATGGATTTGAATCCTCCCTAATGTCTACACTCAAAATCTCGCCTTGTCATGAGCTCGAACAACCCTCTGTAGATAACTCCCACTCTGGCTGAACCTTGGAAAAAAGTTTGATTAATGCTGCTATCGTTGCTAAAAACTAGAGGATCCTATAGAGTGCCTCCTACTCTGCTCTCCTATAGACAAGGTACCTTGCTCTACCAGAATCCTCTTTAACTATTTGGCGGCCATACCCACTAAGGTAGAGAACTTCTCTCGACAGCTCATAATCATGCTGACGAAAAGGGATCCCAGCTCTAACACATACTAGTTGTTCTTCATCAACTCATCATAACCAATCTTTAGGGCATAACAACTTAAGCAAATTAAGTCTGTGGTGTACTCGTCCACTGTCCTATCTCCATAGCGTAATTTTAGAAACTCTGATCGGAGTGTCTCACAAGTTGCAAATGAGAGGAAGTAGTTCATAAATCTCTTTCTAAACTGCGACCAAGTCATTGCACCCAAGTGTGGAAGGATATGATCTCAGTACTAATCCTTGACCATCCCTTGCAGAGACATCTCCACCAGACCCACCAACTGTGTATCAAAACAATGTAACATCCTGCTTCACATCTCCACCTCATCGAGAAAATCAATAGCCTCCTAAGGTTTAATTTTGTCGAACTCTATTGGACGAAACCTTGCATATGCCATAGATAATTGCATATCCGACCTCCCTTATTCTGGGACTGCCACTAGAGGAGCTGGCTACTACTGCTGTTGCATCATCATCATCAAGTCTCAAAATATAGCATTGTTAGCCTCTATCCCTGCAAGGAATGTATGCATATCAAACGTAGGTTCCCCAGGAACTCCTTGCGACACCTCCGATGCCTCGACAGAAACCTTTCTTATCAAGGTCGTTCTGTACCTACCGCACCTTCTAGTTGAAGCAACAGGGGCAGATGTCTCATCCTAAGTCGAGGCTTCATCGTGACCCTCTTGGTCAAGTCAAGTGAGAAATCGAGTGCATTTATTCATGCTGAAATTGAAAGCAAAAGAACGGTAAATACCACCAGTGAGAATATGAACGTATTCTGTAAGAAGTTACTTTAAAAAAGAGTAGATTCCTATATGTACTCAGTGACAAACAAAAGAGCATCCTAGGCTGTAAATCTCTAACCTAAGCTCTGATACCAACTTTATCACAACCTGAAATGAGTGTGACCGACATGTGAGACCTGAGACTCGAAACCCAAAATCACACGTAAGCCTACCATTAGCAATAAAATGAATTGAAACCCTAAGAATGCAGCAAGTCCATACAATATAATAACAATAGTGAGTGTCAAAAAGAAGTTATACAACTAATGAAATTCCATCATTGTGGACGTTACAATACAAGATAAATGAAAATAAAGAAAGAACATATATAAATGTATGCAGGTCACAGCGAACACGTTACGGGAGTCACTACTATGAAATTAGTGGTAACTGACCTTAAAAAATAATGTTGCGGGGAGTCAGACCTCACTGAGTAAGCTCACGCCATCTTACGATAACCAATGCTATATGCACAATCATGCATGAATATTAAAATATATACACATCATGTTTACATCTAATCACATCAACAACACAGATAAAATGTGGAATATCTGTAGGACCTTAATCTACAAGAGTAAGCCCTAACAAATCTAAATCTCGAATGGTCGCAGGGAGCTATACATCACCAACGATGCAGCTATGCTCCTATACTCATATAGCTGTAAAGCTCTCTTACTCCAAAGGAGTTGCGGGGAGCCAAGTATCACCAACAGACTTGCCCTCTCTCAAAGCATCCAAAGTCATAAGTATCATAAATAACGACCTATTTGGTATGCAGGAATAGAATAGACAGGGAATATAATAGTTATTCCTAGGAATAGAAAAGATGAGGAATAGAAAAGAATGAGTATTACTTTATTTGGTTTAAGGAATAGAATAGATAAAGAATTTCTATTCCAATATTTGTTTTGAAAATATAAACTTGGAATAAGAAAGGAATAAGTAACAAAAAGACCAAAATATCCTTATTATTATTGTTTTTGTTGTTGTTGTTGTTGTTGTTATTATTGTTGTTGTTGTTGTTGTTGTTGTTGTTGTTGTTGTTGTTGTTGTTGTTGT